>CAWVNO010000214.1:0-24362 GCA_963930645.1 Salticus scenicus
TGAAAGAAAGAAAAAAAAAAAAGCAATCGGCTTTTTAGTTCTAGCGATCGTTCTCTACATATGCATATAAACCTTTCTTCTTTTTATATTAGTATAGCTATAGAGCATAGGTATATTAAATAGGTTTCCAGTCAACATAATGTAACTCAAATAATTAAATGCTATTTACATTTCAGTAATGGCTGTATGCGCTATGTACACTAAGCGACAAAAAAAAAAGCCGCACTGCAGAAAAAATGACTTATACCTTTTTTATTTGTAATAGCTTTAAAATTAATGTTTGAAACAAATAAAACTGTCTTGTTTACATAATACCAAAGGTATGAAATGATACCTATGTATATTTTCGATTTAATAATTCGCTTTATTGCACTTTACGAAGTACTTTTTAAAAATCTACATAAAACTTTCTTTTTGAACATAATGCAATAACTATACACTTTGCATTCTATTATGATTTATTATATGAAATAAATAAGTTATATTTTAAAATATGAAATAAAACTATTTATTTATTAGATCTAAGCAATATTTTGTTAAAAATATGTATTCTGCATTGGGTTAATTCCACCTTTATATGGAATTACTGCATTAATGCGCAATGGCATAGTTTTATACAGTGTTTTAATATAAATCTCAGAAATTTCAATGTGTCAAATATCGCAAATAATTTTTTCTAGTTCTGGTAGAGTTATAGGCTGCAAATTTCGAATCCTCTCCCCTCTCCCCCGCCTTTTTATAGACGAAACATTTTCGAGCGGATCGCGATTTTGACCATTTCCATGTCTGGTAAAGAAGAAATTCTACTATATCCTTTGTGGTATTTAACTTAAAGTGAAAAAAAGTATGATGACTTACAGAATTATAGGTTCTTATGGGAATGTATAAGAAATTTTGACAATTTGAAGTGAGTAAACTACCACAGACGCCGTGTAGTAAGGTGCCTTATTATCTTCAAATGCTGTTTACGGAAATGTCTAAGATACCTCCAAAATAGTCGGTCAGGCACCACTTTTATGCAGATTGTGTTTTATTTCGAGTTAATTGATCCCTTGAGCATAAAAATTTCCCCTAGTGTTTGAAAAGTTATGCACCTCCGTACCATAATGTACGGAGAATGTGCCACTGTTTTAAAAGTGCGATTTTCATTAAGTCGGTCACATTTTCGTCTTCATTCTAGCTTTTTTCAACTGCACGAAATAAAGAAAACTTGATTCATCAGAGAAAACCAGTTCAGCCTAATAATTGACTGATAATGTTTTTAAATTTTGGTCAACTAAAGTATTGTTTTTTCTAATTCTTTTCTTTAATAATGCCTTTTTTCGCAGATCTTCCGTTCTTTAACTCGCTTTGTTTAATTGTTCCCGCATTGTTTTTGAAGAAAGTAATTTACTATACACTTTTTAAAAATCTTTTTTAAGTTCTGAACATGATACAAATCGATTTTTTAAACATTCGCATTTTAACTTGCGGTTATCTTGCTTGGATGAGCAACATGACCGCCTAAAGCCAAATTCCCAGTTTAAACGGCCAAAAAACTTTATATTTTGCTAAAATTCATTTTACCAATATTTCAATAGCATTTAATTATTTTGCCATCTCACGTATTACAATATTTTTCAATTTTCATTAAAAAACTAATGCTTTTTGTGGCATCGTTAACTGCCTTATTCTTACCATTTTTGAAATAAATTCTAAAATTACCATTTTCCTGACAATTGCATTTTGTTTTTAACACTAGCCTCAAAGCTAAAGTGTATGTGAAGGACAACATAGTAAAATCTGTTCGAAAATTTGCTTTTTAAACGATAAAATTGGCGGTTGTAGAAGGCGAAAAGGAAAACATCCAAGTGCGGCTTTTTTTTTGTCGCTTAGTGTATATTGAGCTACTTGCCATGACTGTTAGTTGCTAAAAATAGTCGCCAAATAAATTTAAACATCTCAATACGCAAGCGAAGTATGACATCACTGACCGCCCGTGGATGCAAGAAAAAGATTTTCCATGTTAATCGCTCAATGGATTTTTTTTTTTTTTTTTTTTTTTTTAATTAAAATTCTAGAAGAATTATTTCCCGATTTTAATCCTCATATTTGGGTATAGGCATGTATTAGTTATTGTATGCATGCGTTAGATTGAGTTATTTTGCTGTCAAATTGACAAAATTTTAATTTTAAATTTCAAAACTGTCAGTTTTTTGTATTTGACGATCGAAAGCGTAATACGAAAATATACATGCCAGATGTATATTTTCATAATATGTATTGTACGAAATATTGTTTCATGTTATTCGTTACACTCCTAATGTAAGTTTTTAAAATAACCATGATTTTTGAAAGGAATTAAATTATATTCGCCAGATAATTTGGCGATATTTTTTTTTTCTGCCAATGATGACGGATATCAAATCTATTCCGCTGCAACATATTAGTATATTATATCAGATACTTTATTTAGACATTTGAAAACAAATTTGACTTCAAATTATGATAGAATATTTATCCTTTCCCTTTTAATTAGTTTATTAGTTGGATGTTTATTGTGCAAATATCATCCTTTGAAATGAAATGTTTATGTTTTCAATCGAATATGGAAATTTGCCATTTTTTTTTTTCTAGAGTTTTGAAATTTAAAATTCCAATTTTATCAATTTTACAACAAAAACAATTTAATCTAACGGATGCACATGATAACTGATACATATCTATATCCAAATATGGAGATTAAAATGGGGAAATAATTTTCCTCGATCTTTATTATTTTTTTACAAAAAATCCAATTCACTTTTTATATTATTGTTCGCGTGAAAATATATTTTATTATATGTCTAAAAATAAATTAATTCGTAAATCTTTTTGGCAACAATTATAAATTAATATAAATAATATTATAAAATAGAATTTCTTATTTTATTTTATTTTATTTATTTATTTATTTTTAAATTCCAATTTCGTTTACACACATCAGTTTAAACCACGGAGTAATAAAGACTCCGTGGTTTAAACATTGATGCTTAGATATTATATCATATCATATCAAATTAAATTATTAGAAAAATAAACACTTTTAATTCTATAATGACGTCAGATTTAACGTGTAAGTTTAACAATTAATAAAGCTTTATATGAATTTCAATTTAATGCACGTGCAAATACATTTCTTTTCTTTTCACGTCAAGATATTTTTAAAACGAAATGAATATGTAAATGTTTCTTTTATGTTGGCAGCAGCTAATTTTTTTAATATTTCATTATTTCCATTTCTATTACGGCTTCTATGGGGATTTTAATTAAAATGCTCAGATTTTAAACTAAAATTTATTTTATCAAAATTAAATATAGCCTATAACAATATGGCATACTGTAGCTTTCGGTCAGTGAAAGAAGTTTTTAAATCGGTTCAGTAGTTTCAGAGATTACCCTCCACAAACAAACAATTTTTTGCGCTTTATATAATGATATAGATTAAAAATTGAAAATTATTTACATGTATACTAAAAACGCATAGAGTTCATCTTTTTTTTCTTTTTAACTAAATGTTCTTGTTATTTATTTATTTTTATTTTATTTTATTTTTTGTCAGTTTTATTTACAATTTTATTTGTGTACGTGTGTACATTTTTTAGGGTAGAAAATAAAAAGGGAAGGTTTTATCGCTATATACTTTTCTTTACAAAGAAGACTGCTCCTTGCAAAATCTCTTTTTAGTTATTTCAGAATTTGTTTGTATGTAAATTACATTCCTCTCACGTAAAACAAAAGATGGGACAAATAAAGTGCAAAAACGTTTTCTTCGGGTTAATAAAAGAATGGTTTCTAATGTACAATATTACTTACTTTTATTCATTTTGTAACTTGCAATTTATGTTTTTTTTTTTTTTTTTTTTTTTTTTGGAATAATTTAATTCAGTCGAAGCTTTGGAAGATATAAATTGAACTTTAGTTTTTATGGAAGGTATATGTTATTTCATTAGTAATATATTTTCCACTGTTTCGAAACAACTATGAAATATGCTTAAAAAACCATGAACCTGGATTTCCGTAAAAAATGGTTTCAAGTATACAAACCAAATTACAGTAAGTACAGAATTATTCAAATTCAATTAAGCTGATTCTCATTTAAGAACAACTTAATTTAAATTACAATACACCTATCATATACGAAAATTTAATAAGTAAATTTTGCCTTAAACACTAATATGAGAAAGTTAATATCCTCATAATTGAAAGATAAAAATTCTAAGAAATATATTAGTTCTAGACGCAGATTAAATGTATTTTATTTTATGTTTTTCATTGCATCATCGTCAGTTTTTTTTATCGTAATTTGTGTATGAATCATCATATGCGAGATAATGAAAATATAACAAGAGATTATAAAATTCTTTTTGCATTCTGATATACATTTTTTATAGAAAATGTTCAAAATATAAATTAACAAAATATATGTGAGCGGTGTTATATTGTAACACGTTAACCATAAGCTTTTATCTTGTATACATAAAATAAATTAAATGTCTAATGAATTTGCAGAAACTTAAAGTCATTGTACAAATATTAGTAAACTAGAAAAGCCCCGGTTCGGGAACGAACGGAATTCTGAATGCGGGAATTTTTTTTTTTTTTTTAATCAAACTCGAAATTTACAAAACTTGGCCAGATGTCGCTTGTGTGCCAATGGCTCAAAGTTTGTTAATCGAATCATTTTTAAATTTATGAAATCAATGAGGGTATTGAACCAACGAAGGCTTTGCCCGCTTCGCTAGTCACTATATTTAAATGAAACTTTTTTCTATATCGCTTTTTAAAAAAATAAAAAAATAAAATAAAAAATCATGAAATTGTTTTAAAGCCTGCTATGGTTCCCCGCTGCCTTCGGCAGAGACCCACTGATTCGCAGACTCTCCTGTGCTTGTGTGTATTGTCTGTGACAATAGTTTACCAGTGGGCTTCCATTTGCGTAATTATCAGATGACACTTTCGAAACGGATAGTATCGAAAAAATTGCAGTATCAGTTTTATATTCCAATTCCAGTTACATATGAACAAAGCTATACGTGGTGTACATAATATTTTCTTTCATGTTATTTCCTGCACTTATTTGATTTATTCGATCAACCATAAAATGGCAACAATTTCGCACCAAATATAATACTACGATGTTCTATGATCGGTTACGTCTATCAAATGAGACAATTTTTGTGGTTATAATAGTCGTTGAGTTAGTTTATAGTAGTTGGTATACAGAAAAATAATTAATGAAATAATGAAATATGTAAACTTGATCATGGTACAGCCTTAATATAGCTCCCCTTGGCGACTTTTGAAATTTTATCGTCACTTTAGGCAAAAATACTTAATTTATGTGGTTATTTTTTCTGTTTCATTCTTTTCTTTTTCCTTACACGTTGTTTCTTTTCTGTTTTTCCATATTTTGTAATTTATTTATATTTTTGATGCGCTACTTGGTTTAAAGTGGCTTTTGCGAAAGTGGACTCCTTGGTAAAAACTGTCCGATCTATTTCAGCATCAAAATTTTGAAAATTACACAGAATTATCAATAAGTAAAGCTCAGAATTATCAATAAGTTTAATATAATGCTGAATTAGCTCTCATGCCAAGCACGATTCATCCGTGCCAAAAACATACTATTTAAACAAAAGAAGAAAAAAAATCTAAAACTGAGGTATATTATTATTATTGTTATTATTATTATTATTTTACTCCATTTTCATATTTTTATTTTTTCAAATGCTTGAGCAAATTTAATATTATATATATATATATATATATATATATATATATAGATTTTTTTTTTTCGCGTGAAAGCATATTTCATTTTATGCTTTAAAAAAAAAAAAAAAAAAAAAAAAAAACTTACATATGTATATATTTTAACAATTAAAAATTTAAATTTTTAAGCCGTTACCAGGTTATTATTTTCATATTTTAATTAACTTTAAAAAATCTAGTCAAGATTTCGTTTCAAATAAGGTACCAAATAAAAGTTTCGATATTTTCTGAATTCGCCGGATTAAACAGATTCTCGATCGGCCAATTAGATTTTTTTAAAATAACTAAAGTATCAAAATTTGGTGCAACTTGTGTCCACACACAGACAAACATAATTCAAGGAAATCTCTTAGCCGTTTATATACAGATTAGGTATTTTTACATGCAAAAAAAAGTTTTGAAGTAAATGAATATATATATATATATATATATATATATATAAATATAAATATATTTAGATTAAAGCAAAATTTCAGTGGCTACTTATTATGTGTTCATATACACACACTGGCCGATGAATGAATAAAACCTTTAAATTAATCTTTTTGTGCACCTTCTTTTGCACCTGGAACTTCTTTTGCATAAATAACAGCCAGTATTGTGTTCTACAATCTTCTACGGTGCATTTATGTCCAGAATTTATCATACATTGACTACACAGAATTTAAGATCCTGTAAATTGGATAGAAGAGGAGATAGCTGACGGATACTCCTTTCCAACATGTCCCAAACACTTTCTATTGTATTAACACCCAAGCTTTGCGGCATCTAGGGAAACTGTTAGAAGTCAGATTGGTGTTCAGTGAACCAATCTCGAAAGTTTCTGCCATGATGCACGGTTGCATTATCAAGCACAAAGTATCCGTTAACTTCGGAGTAAAAATGTAACATTGAGGGATGCACTTAATCTGTCAATATTTTCAAGTGCTGCATGGATTTTTGATTTTTCTCAAGTTACACCAGGGGACCACATCCATATTATCAGAACATTCCCCAAAGGTTTGTTATAGGTTTTTCATACCTTAGCCGCTAGCGAGCATTTGTAGAAACTCTTACAGATTTTTAATTCATTGGTCAGTGTGTTTATAAACACTGTTTCACTTTGCATGAAGATTGATTTTACACAAGCCGCTTACATCTTTCTGTGATTAAATAGTTATTCTTTATAACAAAATAATAATAATAATAATAACAATGTCATTATTAATTAATTCTCGTTAGTGTGGAAAATCCAGGCAATTCATGTTACAGAATTTTCAAACATGTAAATCTTGTTAGATTACCTTAGAACACATGTGAACTTAAAACAAAAAAAAAACAACCAATCATTTCCAAATATTGAGTTGAATGGCATTTTAAAAGATGAGTTTAGTAACACAAAGGCAATTTATGGAGCATAATGCAGCCTGTTGCAAAAATTTATTATACTATTGCTAGTGAAAAATTATTAATGTATTTAAAGATTTTTTTTCCTCAGGAATTAGAGTTCTTCTGTATCTCCTTCAGCCATTGGTAAGGCGTGATCCGCATTTAAAATCTGAGTTCTGGGGATATTGTCCAGCATAGATTATACTGATTTGTATGCAATTTATTTATATACAAGTTGAGTCAAAATTAGTCTGACCAATTTTAAAAGCATGTAACTATTTGTGATAGATGTTAATCGCTTTACCACCAATTTTATTTAAAATTTTAGACATTTAAATTACCAGTTTATCTATTTTTATAAGTGGGAATAAATTACGACTCTGAAATTAGATCCTCAAACCCAAGACGAAATTTTAAAGCTTTTGAAGAATGGTTCTTCAAATTCTGTTCGGTAGATACAAAACAAATAAAGCCTTTAAAAAACAGAAAATGGATTTTCTAATGGATTACTATCTTATGAATTTTCTAATGGATTACTATCTAAACTTCGAAAATAAAAAAAAAATATGACTGTCAATCAAAAGCTCCAGGGAAAAAATGCGGACGAAAAGAAGTCCTTGGTAAAAAAAAAAAAAGCTCAAAAGACTTATCGTTTTAGAAAATTCTCTCCCTCAAAAAACTTTAGCAAAGAAACTATAGGCATCGCAATAGACAATTTGTCGTCAGATATAGAAAATTGGCTATAAAAAAGTAAAAAAAACCTGTGTGTCATCAAATGTCTGCAAAGACCATAGAAAACGAATAAAACGTTCTTAGCCTCTGTATTTAATGTTACGCAAAGGTAGATACAAAACATAGATAACTTCGGATGATGCACTGTTTCATCAGTCATCTACAACTGGCAAAGATACAATAAATTTCAAATGAAAAGCGTCACAAAGACGCAGCTGTTTTTCAAAAGGCAAGTTGGCAGTCAGGTGTCATAGGATGAATGGGAATATCCTCTCAAGGCTTAAGAAATCTAATTTTTGTAGAACCAAAGACTAAAATTTATGCTAAATGTTATCAGAATAAAGTTTTGAAGCGCATGATCAAAAAAAGTAAACGTCTTTACCCTCAATGAAACTTCGTTTTTCACCAAGATTCTGCACCAGGTCATACTGCAAAATCAACTGTAAATTGGCTGAAAGATAAAAAAAAAAAAAAAAAAACTTCCTCCTGAGAAATGGCTACCATCATCCCCTGACTGTGCTCTATGCGATTATTTTTTATGGGGATACTTAAAAAAAAAAAAACAATTAGGTAGGCGTAAGAACACTTCAAGGGCTTTAAAAAGTAATCAAGGAGTACGTTGGAAAAATAACCCACAAACGGTCGAAAAAACTCTTTTGGCTTGGCCTAAACGTTTACGTAAAGTGTACTATGCTAAAGGAAACCAGATTGAAAATTTCATGTAAATAACTTAATTCAATAAAAATTTCTGATGCTCTGAAATCGGTCACACTAATTTTGAATCAACCTGTATTTATTTCGGTAAATTACGTTTTATCTCTCAAGTACTCATAAACGCATACTTTGTTTGCCCCGCGTTCGATCTATTTCATACTTCTCAACAGTATCAGACCAGTAATACTTTCCTATTTGTATAGCATGTGAAATGAGCCAGATTCAGCAACGCTTATGTCAATTTCAGCATAAACTACACAGTTAGGCACTTGTAGTTTTGAATAACGTAAACAGTACTCTATTTTAGTTACCATTAAAGAATATACACGTAGAAAATATATATCAGCATGTATGTCGTAGATAAAACAAAGCATTCAGTTTGGAGTTATCAAGTTTGGCACTATGATTTAATACAAATTATATTTAGAAATTTAACTATTTCTTTTTTCGTGTATAAAAACGAAGCATTCAGTTTGGAGTTTAGCAAGTATGACACTATGATTTAATACAAAACATATTTAGAATGTTAACTATTTCTTTTTTATTTCTATTGTAATTTAAAATAATAAAGTAAAACATGTTTCGGAATAAAACCAATTTCGTTAATTACTAATAGTTTGTACAATCACAAGAAGTAAGAAAAACAAATATTTAGACAGGGACTATACAATATAAATTTTCTTCATTGAGAAAAAATCAGAATATACTAATCAACTAAATGCAACAAACGTAGAAAAAAATGGAAGACGTTACAATCTGTTAGCTGAACGTACAGTCGGTAACAAAAGTGTCCTAACACTAGCAAAAATTCCTATGTAAAAAAAGTACACTTCATACGGTTTTGTTAAATATATCCTTGTCGAATCCTGTCTTAGTGTAAGAACATGATTCAATAAGGATTAATTCAACAAAACCGTATGAAGTGTAATTTTTTTACATAGGAATTTTTGCTAGTGTTTGGACACTTATGTTAATGACTGCACTTGTGTTTTACATTCGCGAGTGAAATTTTGAAAGACAGAGAAAATTTTCTTGCGTAGATAATTTCAGATTTACATCAAATATTGGCCGGATATTTTTTGGAAAAATTATCAAAATGTTTTTCTAATAACACAGATTTCATGGAATTAAGGCAAATAAATGACAAATTTTGCCTAAACTTATATACCAATACTGATCATGTTATATCCATTTAAAAAAACCTGAAATTGTCAAGTTTTAATAAATCTGAGGGAAAAAGGGAGGGGTGGGTCGAATGATGATTATATAATTTAGCAACATTTGATTTTCAATAATGATGATGTTTTAGAAATGTGAACTTACTGTTACAAAATTCCAATGTATATGATATTGCTGAAAATATTTATTCTGTTCTCTAAAGGAATGTAACATATGTATTTTTACTCGAAATACTAATTATTAATTTCATTATGTATATATGTTAAAATTAAAAGATATTTTTTATAAAACAATAATAATAATAATGGATAACTACATATTACAGGAAAATTAAAGAAAACTATTTTAGCAAGCGTAAATTTTACTATGATGAAATTCAGGATTTGAAAAATTGTACAAGAAATATCTTAATCCTGAAAAATTTCACAGGATTGAGAGATATAATTATGTTATGAAACCGAAAGCGTTAGTGAGTATCGATAAGTAAAGAAAAAATATAAGTAAAAATCTGATAACGTAGTTGTCATTGTAAGAAAATCTGATGCTACAAAAAGATGATTTCAATTTTTTATTAAGTAATTTATTTATTGGTAGCGATTTTGTCTTCGATTTAAATATTGTAAGCAAAATTGTTCAAAGAAAAATGCACATGGTCATTCAGGATTCCAACGTATTTTATAAATATATTTTTTCAAAACTATGAAAATAATTTGAAGAAAATTCCATCTTTTAAAACGGTTACATTTTATTTGTAAATCCAATATATTAGTTTCCATTAGGCACATTGAAATCAATTTCCATCTTTTAAAACAACTTTGACACTATTTAGAGTCTATTTTCCATTTAAGATAAGTAAATAATGGAAATTTCGAAATTGCATATCTCATTAAAATTACAGCTACAAAGTAAACCATTAACGGAACAATTACGATAAGTATAAATGAAGAGATAAACATTAATATACTTTAGTATCTTCATTGTTTATTTTAGTATAATGGAATTTCATAATGATGTAGAAATTATATTACGAAAACCACTTAATATGTTAATTTAATAACTTTTCTATTTTCTTATAAACAATGATCTTTGCTATTAAATTATAGCTAACATTAAAATTTATACAAAATTAAGCTATGAAATTATATGAAATTATGTTATTAAAATAAAACTTACAAAACTTCTTTAATTGAAGATATAATGTTTATATGTGCATGAGATTATTGCTATTTATTTAGAAAAATTCCAATTTCCCTACACTTATGTAATATTTAGTATTTTTTAAACAAATTTTAGTCATTAAATAATAAATGAACCTAAGTGTTTATCTCGAATATTTTTCCGAGTGTTAATGTTTATACAATGAAACTTATGAATCTTATCCTTTTGTGCGTGGCTATAAAAACTGATGTAAGTTATCATTAATTTATTTATAGTGATATACATACCAAATTGTTAGACAAATTGCATTTGCTAGTTATATTATCATTTAAATATTTTAATTCATTTCAGATAACAATGCTATATGGGACATAATTAACATAAATTATTTTCGTTTTATTTTAAAAGAGCTATAAGATATAAGCGTAAAAGTTTGATAATAACCAAATCTTATCACCCATTATATCCTATTCTTTCAGAAAATCAAAAATGGTTTTTAAATTTTCTATCTCAGTCACTTCAGATGAATTGCTAACGATATAAATTATAAACAAGAAAGAAAAATCATGCAGTACGCATTGATTAGTAACACTTTCCAACTGTACGCAATTGTATCGAATAACTTCTAATATTCTTTGCCTACTTTATTACACAACAGACAGAACAACTGAAAAACATGCAGATAGACTAATTGATTTTAAAATTACTCTTAGGCATTTTGGAAAGTGTTAAAAAGC
This sequence comes from Salticus scenicus, assembly GCA_963930645.1. Lineage (NCBI taxonomy): Eukaryota > Metazoa > Arthropoda > Arachnida > Araneae > Salticidae > Salticus > Salticus scenicus. Next base: position 11,679 of record CAWVNO010000214.1, read on the forward strand.
CTTAACGCAAAAGAAAACGCAGCCGTCAGATTATAATTACAGCTTTTAATCTATCTGAATATTTTAGTGTAGCCCTGTAAATCTGATAGTTAATCATATCATGTTCTATACACAACATCATTTTAGAATATTAATAATGCATGCCAATGTTTCGTTGATTTTTATAGCAGAAAGATTTTTAAATATAACTTTTAAAAAATTCTGTCCTAAAACGTAATATATTGTTTTTTTTATTGTTGTTGTTGTTGTCCCTGTAAACAAACTAGTTGTACAGGACCAATTAATGGCATTTTAAATAGGGAACATTCCATAGGGAACTTGGGTGTATCATTTTTTAAAAATTCTCAAAATATTCACGGATGATAGGAGCCGGAGACAAACAGATAGAAAGGTAGACAATCGGACAGACAGATGCACAAATTGAAATCATATTCCCACTAAAATTATAAGAAAGTTTTAAAACGCTCATGTAAACAAAAGTGCAATTCCAGCAAACTTTTATTTATAGCTCTGAATGTAATTGATTATTTTTGTGTGGCCCTGTAAATCTAATGCTAACCATACTATATTACATAGAAGGCACTCTTTTGTGCATACGAATAATGTATTTCAATTGCATTAAGCTTTGTGGAGAATAAAATTATTAAAATTCGATTTATAAAAATAACTCTCATACAACACAATGCTTTGGAATACTTTCAAGTGCCCTGTACACAAACCAGTTAGAAATGTACTCTACTTTACATAGGAAACATCCGATAGGGAATTGAATACATTGTTAAAATTTCATTGAAGTTTCTATAAATTAAAGGTATTAAAATATGGTTTATAGAAACTCCTCCCATAGAACACAATGCTTTCGAATACTTTTGGGTGTCCCTGTACACAAACCAGAATAGGTATTCACTCCATTTTCAATAGGGAACATCCGATAGTCAATTTGAATAAAATATATCGGTTTAAAGAAATTCCACGAATATTTACAGGAATTAGAGCGCAGTAAAACAGACAGAGAGACAGACAGACGGAAAGAAAAACAATCACACAGATACAGAGATTGAAATTATATTCACACTAAAAAAGTTTTAGAAAGTTTCCAAAACGCGTAAAGCAAACGAGAGTACAATTCTAGCAATTTTTTATTAATAGCTCTTAATATAACTGAATATTTTTGTGTCACCCTGTAAATCTAATGATAACCATGCTATATTCTATGCAAAGCATTCTTTTGTGGATATAAATGACATATTTCAATTTCCTAAAACTTCGTAGAAAATAAAGATATTAAAATTTGATTTATAGAAATAACTCTCATAGAACGCAATGCTTTGGAATACTTTTAAGTGTCCCTGTACATAAATCAGTAGTGGTATTTCCTCCATTTTATACAGGAAACATCCAATAGGGAATCTGAATAACATATTTCAATTTAATTGAGATATGTCTACAGTAAAGGTAAGAAAATATGGTTTATCGAAATACCTCTCATAGGACATAATGCTTTGAAATACTTTCGGGTGTACCTGTACACAAACCAGTAGAGGTACAAACTCCATTTTCAATAGGGAACATCAGATCGTAAACTTGATAAACATATATCAGTTTCAAGAAATTCCATAAATATTTACGGGAGTTAGAGCTCGGACAGACAGACAGGCAGACAGACAGACGGACAGGCAGATACACAAAACTGAAATCATATTGACACTTAAAAAATGTTAGAAAGTGTTAAAAACGCTTAACGTAAACGAAAGTACAATTCTACCTATTGTTTATTAATAGTTCTTAATGTAACTGGATATTTTTGTGCCACCCTGTAAATCTAATGCTAATCATGCTATATTCTGTGCAAAGCATTCTTTTGTGCATATAAATAACATACTTCAATTTCCAAAAACTTCGTGGAAAGTAAAGTTATTAAAATTTGATTTATAGAAATATCTCTCATAGAACGCAATGCTTTGGAGTAATTTTGAGTATCCCTGTACATAAACCGATGGTGTTAATTCCTCCATTTTAAACAGGAAACATCCAATAGTGAACTTGAATAACATATTTCAATTTTATTCAGCTATGTCTACACTAAAGGTATGAAAATATAGTTTATAGAAATACCTCTCATAGAACACAATGCTTTGAAATATTTTCGGGTGTCCCTGTACACAAACCAGTAGAGGCATAAACTCCATTTTCAATAGGGGACGTCCGATAGTGAACTTGAATAACATATATCAGTTTCAAGAAATTCCATAAATATTTACGGGAGTTAGAGCGCGGACAGGCAGGCGGACAGACAGACAGACAAATTGAAGTCATAAATACTTTTCAACCTTGTTGGAAAGTGTTAAAAATTTTAGAAAGTGTTAAAAACGCTTAACGTAAACGAAATTACATATCTAGCAATTTTTTTATTAATAGATCTAAATTTATCTGGATATTTTTGTGCCACCCTTTAAATATAATGCTAAACATGCTATATTGTATGCAAAGCATTCTTTTGTGCATATAAATAACATATTTCAATTCCTTAAAATTTGTGGAAACTAAAGCTATTAAAATTTGATTTATAGAAATATCTCTCATAGGACGCAATGCTTTGGAATATTTTTGAGTGTCCCTGTGTATAACCCGATGGTGGTATTCCCTCCATTTTATACAGGAAACATCCAATAGTGAACTTGAATAACATATTTCAATTTCATTAAGATACTACAGTGAAGGTATTAAAATATATTTCATAGAAATACCTGTCATAGAACACAATGCTTTGAAATACTTTCGGGTATCCCTGTACACAAACCAGTAGAGGTACAAACTCCATTTTCAATAGGGAACGTGCGATAGTGAACTTGAATAACATATTTCAATTTCATTAAGATATGTCTAGAGTAAAGGTATGAAAATATGGTTTTTAGAAATACCTCCCATAGAACACAATGCTTTGAAATATATTCGGGTGTCCCTGTACACAAACCATTAAAGGTACAAACTCCATTTTCAATAGGGAACGTTCGATAGTGAACTTAAATAACATATTTCAATTTCATTAAGATATGTCTAGAGTAAAGGTATGAAAATATGGTTTATAGAAATACCTCTCATAGAACACAATGCTTTGAAATACTTTCGGGTGTCCCTGTACACAAACCAGCAGAGGTACAAACTACATTTTCAATAGGAAACGTCTGATAGTGAACTTGAATAACATATTTCAATTTCACTAAGATATGTCTAGAGTAAAGGTATAAAAATATGGTTTATAGAAATACCTCTCATAGAACACAATGCTTTGAAATACTTTCGGGTGTCCCTGTACACAAACCAGTAGAGGTATAAAGTCCATTTTCAATAGAGACCGTCCGATAGTAAACTTGAATAACATATATCAGTTTCAAAAAATTCCATAAATATTTACGGGAGTTAGAGCGCGGACAGACAGACGGACAGACAGACAAACCGAAGTCATAAACACTTTTCAACCTTGTTGGAAAGTGTAAAAAACATGCATATCACCTGATAAGAATAACAAATGAGGATGTAAGTTCTGTTTATTTTAATGCACCAATAGCTATTATGTATTTACGACAAATTTTCGTTGACATTGTTAATACCCACTTTATTTTATGGATCCTTTTCCTTAAGTGGAACATCTGTCCCGGAATTACCTTAAATAAAATAATAAACCAACTTTTATTAAAATAATCTAAAGCTACTTGTAAAAAATATTTATAAGTATAATTTAAAACTTAATGCGCAAACGTGCAAGGAGCATTTTGAAATTTAACATTTAATTAACAATTTTAATTAATATTTCACTTAACCAATTAATCACCAAATCTAGAAATAATGATTTTCTTTTATTTTCTTCTTTTCTTCTTTTTTATGCAAACAATGACATTAATCATTTTGATCATATATAAAATAAATTATGAAAATTGGTCTTAGTTTACTAAAAATAGAGTATTGCAGTTGCGCAACTTCAGCGGAATAAGAGTAGGAATTGAATACAAATGAATGTGTACAGAATTTTTATAGAGTGGAGCATAAAACTGCCAAAACTACAGATGGTTTTAAAGGTAATTATTATTATTTTTTTTTTATGAAAATTTTATTTATTATTTTCTGTAATTGTTTTTTAAACTCATTCAAGTATGAAAAATTTCAAAAGTAAGGTTTTGGAAAATGCTTCAAGTTTGAAATTTATTTATAAACATAAAATTATTTTTTAGATAAGAAAAAGTTTAAATAAAATAAACGCATACTATTTTCCTACTTAAAAACAATATTTAATATAAAATATGATTTTAGTTAACTATTAATATGCATTTATTTTTTGGTGTTGCGTGAACGTTGTACCAGCGGTTAATTGGTTAATTGTAATGAGAGTTTTTATTTTAATATGGCATTTCTCATCTGCAAATAAGACTATATGAAACTACAACTTTCGGCATAAGATTTAAAATGTCCATTCTCTTTTTAAGAGATCTCCCTTAAATTAACATTTTTTTTTTTTTCTGACTCGTTTTAACTATCTTTGTTCCAGAATTTTTTTTTTTTTTTTTTAGTTCTCCATCATACTGTAGGTATGGGGAACATAGGTAATCGTGAAAATTTTCGACCTCGGTCTGTTAGTCTGTTAGTCCGTTAGTTTGTTAGTCTGTGTACACGAAATCTCCCGAACAAATTGTCGCAGAGAGGTCAGATCAGTTTTAAAATATTACTTTCGACACTGGCAAGAACCGTATTCATTTGCAACATTCGATTTTAAAAACTTCGTAAGTTATTAGAAATTTACGATTTTCTTAACATGGGAGAATAGGACAAAAATTCACTTAAACGTGCATTAAATGGAAACTTTTTACTGTAAAAATGTCAGACCAGTTTTAAAATATCCGTTTTGATGCCGGAATGAACATCGGTAACTATAAATATGCTACTTTGAAAATTTCGCAAGTTACTGGAAATTTACGAATTTCTTAAAATGGCAGTATAGGGCGAAATTTCACATAAACGTCAGTTTTGAGAGTTATTTTCATTGTAAAGATGTCAGACTACTTTTGAAATATTATTTAGGACACTGGGATGAATATTTATGACTATGAATTTAACAGTATACAAAATTTTGTATGTTATTTCAAATTTACGAATTTTTTAACATGGAAGAATAGAGCAAAATTTCACATAAACGTCAATCTTGAGGGATGTTTTCATCGTAAAGATGTCAAACCACTTTCGAAATATTATTTAGGATACTGGCATGAATATCATAGACTATGATTTTTTTCAATTAAAAAAATTCGTAAGTTATTTGGAATTTACGATTTACTTAACATGTCAGAATAAGGCAAAATTGAGCATAAATTCCATTTTGAGGATCCTAAATACATTAGACAACTTCAAAATTACATTTATGATATTTGTTTGAACATGATTGAATACAAATATTCTAATAGGAAAATTTCGTAAATTATTCGTAATTTACGATTTTATCAATATAAGAAAAATTGAAATTTTTCGATATGAATATGCATTATACGATTGTTGCATTGAAAATAATGGCATGAAAACTAAACTACGAAATTGACCCCAATTAAATAAATTAATGGATTAAAATAAGATAAATATATCGAAGTGAACGGTGGATAGCCTATTAGGCGGGGATTTCATTCTGTCACTGTATCAAGCTTTGGTCAAATTCATTTCTTTTAACAGGATTATAATATGTCTCGCACTAGAAATTTACGAGAACATAAATATGATGGGGAACTGAGCAGAGTCCAAGTATCCCAACTAGTTTTTTGTTGTTGTTGTTGTTGTTGTTAATTTTACTTTTTGTTGCTTTTACGTTGTCTATATATTTCATCTTGATGAGGAATTATGCTTTAATTACCGCTATGAAAAAATCCGTTTACTAATTTTGTAACTTATGACTTTTGTTTAAAAAGTTATTTTAATTATTCAGTTTTTTTTTTTTTTTTTTTTTTTTTTTTCTGGCTTTATAAATCCCTTTTCATTAAAGAATAATAATTAAAAACTGGTTGGCATAGGTGGGCTCTGTTTAGTTCCCCACCATATTTATGTTCTCATAAACTTCTAATGCGACACATAATCATGTTAAAAAAAAATCTGGAGTGACTCCACTCGACTTTCCGAACATTGAGTAACTAACAGTTTTGTAGATAAAATAAAGAAAGAGGAATTGCTAAACAAACAAAAGGGAGAAAACCATAATAGATTGTTTTTTTCTCCATATATCACACGAGGTTTTATTTAACGCTACTGAACTTTGAGCCCTTAGATCATAATGATAAAGAATTTTTCGTTTTGTCCCTGTAAAAATCTATAGATGCTAGATTCACCAAAATGCTTATAGTTAGTGCAACAGTGATTTATAATATTCATACAAATTTTCAGCTCAATTGAATAAGGCGTTTAGATGCTATCGCACTTTTAAAAATTTGGTCTCATAGGCCATGATGATAAAGAATTTTCTTTGTGTCCCTGTAAAAAAACTGTAGTGCTAGATTCACCAAAATCTATACAGTTGGTGCAAATGCGACCAACTGTACATGTGTACAATTTTTTTGCTCAGATTAATAAGGCGTTTAGACGCTATCACACTTTTAAAAATTTGGCCCCATTGGCCTTAATGATAAAGAATTTTTCTTTGTGTCCCTGTAAAAAAAACTATAAGTGCTAGATTCTCCAAAATCTATACAGATTGAGTATCTGTGACCTATAATATGGGTATAAAATTTTTGCTCAATTGAATAAGGCGTTTAGATGCTATCGCACTTTTAAGATTTTGGTCCCATAGGCCATAATGATAAAGAATTTTTCTTTGTGTCCCTGTAAAAAACTATAAGTGCTAGATTCACCAAAATCTATAGGGTTCGTACTATGGTGACTTACAATATACGTACCAACTTTCAGGTTAATCGAACAAAGCCTTTAGACGCTAGCGTGTTCACAAACATACACACATACACATATACACACATACACACATACACACACACATACATACATCATCGTAAAAATAGTGAAAACGGACTCAGGGGACCTCAAAACGTATAGAAACATCAAAATCTCGAATTCGGATTTTTGACATGATTACAATACTTTCCTCACTATAGTGTTCGGAAAGTAAAAAATGAATTTGACTAAAGCTTGATACAGTGACAGAACGAAATTCCCGCCTAATAGGCTATCTACCGTTCACTTCGATATATTTATCTTATTCTAATCTATTAATTTATTTTATCAGGGTCAATTCGGTTGTTTAATTTTCATGCTACTATTTCCAATGTAATAATCCTCAAAATTCATATTTATATGAAAAATTTACGATTTCGCTATCTTGATAAAATCGTAAATTACGAATAATTTACGAAATTTTCCTATTAGAATATTTGTATTCAATCATGTTCAAACAAATATCATAAATGTAATTTTGAAGTTGTCTAATGTATTTATGATCCTCAAAATGGAAGTTTATGCTCAATTTTGCCTTATTCTGACATGTTAAGTAAATCGTAAATTCCAAATAACTTACAAATTTTTTAAATTGGAAAATTCATAGTCTATGATATTTATGCCAGTATCCTAAATAATATTTTGAAAGTGGTTTGACATCTTTACGATGAAAATATCCCTCAAGATTGACGTTTATGTGAAATTTTGCTCTATTTTGCCATGTTAAGAAATTCGTAAATTTCCAATAACTTACGAAAATTTTATATTGGAAAATTCATAGTCATTCATATTCATGCCAGTGTCTTAAATAATATTTCAAAAGTAGTCTGACATCTTTAAGATGAAAATATCTCTCAAAATTGACGTTTTTGTGAAAATTTGCCCTATACTACCATGTTAAGAAATTCGTAAATTTCCAATAACTTGCGAATTTTTCAAAGTAGCATATTTATAGTTACTGATGTTTCTTCCGGCATCAAAACTCATATTTTAAAACTGGTCTGACAATTGTACAGTAAAAGGTTTCCATTTAATGCACGTTTAAGTGAATTTTTGTCCTATTCTCCCATGTTAAGAAAATCGTAAATTTCTAATAACTTACGAAGTTTTTAGATTCGAATGTTGCAAATGAATAGAGTTCTTGCCAGTGTCGAAAGTAATATTTTAAAACTGATCTGACTTCTCTGCGACAATTTGTTCTTGAGATATCGTGTACACAGACTAACATACTAACGGACTAACGGACTAACGGACTAACGGACTAACAGACACCCTACAGACAGACACCATAGAAATTTTGTCATTTTCGGATTCCTCACACCTGAAAGCTTGTAGAAAAGTCAAAAACCCGAGGTCGAAAATTTTCACGATTACATGAGTTCCCCATACCTATGGTATGATAGGGAACTAAAAAAAGTTTTCAGAATTTCATGTCAGTAAAAATTAGAGAAATATTGTACAATATTTTCTATGCTAATAATAATAAAATAAATAAATAAATAAATAAATAAATGTTCCTTGTATTAAGTTATGTTTCGCCCCTTATTTAGTTAATTAAAATAACCATGATGCTACAGATTTTATATTAGAAAGAACGTCTATTTATATAAATATTTTCTTAGACATACTTACATTTATTTATAGCATAATTAATAAAGAAAAGAACTCCAGAATTAATAAGGACATTCTTTAGTGTGTACAAGGTTTTCTAATTAGAGTTTTGGAGTCGTAAATAAAGTTTGCATAATCTTGCTTAGTAGATACTCCATAACCAAGCATAATGTCCTGAATATTTTTGGGACAATGATGATTGTATTTTTAAAAATGAAAAAATGCATGTTTAAAAGCTATTAGATGTAGTTTTAAAGAAAAAATGCCAGGTAGTGTACTGAAAGGGTTTTGATAAATTAATAAATCTTTTTTAAATTATTTTTTTTTGGTAAATAAGACACCTAATCGAGTATGTTAAACAGTTTATTACTTAATATATCCAAATTTAAAAGTATTTCTTCTCATGTTAGACTATACAAATACATTTCATTATTTTTTATCTTTTTTAGTTCCCCATCATACTATAGGTATGGGGAACTTAAGTAATCGTGAAAATTTTCGACCTCGGTTTTTTGACTTTTTTACACGTTTTCAGGTGTGAGGAATCCGAAAATGACAAAATTTGTATGGTGTCTGTCTGTAGGGTGTCTGTTAGTCCGTTAGTTGTTAGTCTGTGTACACGATATCTCAAGAACAAATTGTCGCAGAGAGGTCAGATCAGTTTTAAAATGTTACTTTCGACACTGGCAAGAACTCTATTCATTTGCAACATTCGATTTTAAAAACTTCGCAAGTTATTAGAAATTTACGATTTTCTTAACATGGGAGAATAGGACAAAAATTCACTTAAACGTGCATTAAATGGAAACTTTTTACTGTAAAATTGTCAGACCAGTTTTAAAATATCAGTTTTGATGCCGGAATGAACATCAGTAACTATAAATATGCTTCTTTGAAAATTTCGCAAGTTATTGGAAATTTACGAATTTCTTATCACAATAGAATAGGGCAAAATTTTTCACAAACGTCAAATCTTGAGGGATATTTTCATCGTAAAGATGTCAAACCACTTTTGAAATATTATGTAGGATACTTACATAAATACCATAGAGTATGCATTTTCCAATTTAAAAAAATCGTAAGTTATTTGGAATTTACGATTTACTTAAAATGGCAGAATAAGGCAAAATCGAGCACAAACGTCCATTTTGAGGATCATAAATATATCAGACAATTTCAAAATAACATTTATGATACTTTAATGAACACGATTGACTACAAATATTCTAATGGGAAAATTTCGTAAGTTATTCGAAATTTAAGATTTTATCAACATAGCAAAATGTTGCGATACTTCATATAAATATGCATTTTTGGGATTGTTGCATTGGAAATATTAGCATGAAAAATAAACTACGAAATTGATCCCAATAAAATAAATTAATAGATTAAGATAAATATGTTGAACTGAATGGTGGGTAGCCTATTAGGTGAGGATTTCGTTCTGTCATTGTGCCAAGCGTTTGGTCAAATTCATTTCTCTTAACATGAATATGATATGTCCTGTACAAGAAATTTATGAGAACATACATATGATGGGGAACTGAGCAGAGTCCACCTATGCCAACTAGTTTTAAATATGAATTTTATTTTGGAAATTTACTTCTGAATCATTCTTATCTAAATATTAAATTTTAATAAGAAAACATACAATAGCATGTATGTTTTTTCTACTATTTCTATATACTTGCACAATGTGTATTGAACACAGCGATCTTGTTAACATTCAACATTTACGGACTGGTTCTCTTCGTAGTAGGATAAACCAATATTCAAATATTGAACTTATTGGCATGTTTCTTGCGTATGGATCTTGCACATTATATATATATATATATATATATATATACGTAAGATCCATACTCAAAGTGCATGATAATCATTTTGTAATAATTATAATGTATAGCTCTTCCATTATAATTATTAATATAGCTCTTATATATGTACAGTCGATAGACACTGATTTGTAACACTGAGTTTTGCGTACTTGGGGGTTCGTGAGTTGTCCGAGAAAGAAAGGCAAAATTTACAAAAATTCAATAATTTATTCACAGAAAGATCCAGAAAAATACAGGTCTATAAACCAAGTATCAGCTTCAATTCAACCAGTAAACACAGCTTAAAAACAGCTGCCAATAGCCAATCCACAGTACAAACTGTATAGCAATAATACATAAAGCAAGTCTCTTTGAAAGGGGCTCAAAGCAATGCAACATTCACAGAAGCTGATCTCAGACTGAACTGAACTGACTGACTTGGCGAAAAAAAACAGCCCTTATATACCCCTTTAGAAAAGTGTGGAAAGTTTCAGAAATGTCCGTATCTCATCAGCCAGTGGGATTAAAGCTTCCATATTTGGTATATCCCTAATAAGGATTTTCTCGCCAAGGTCGCCAAAAAAATCGCCAAGGTGGAAAAAATTGCCAAATTTGGCGCCAAATCCATTACCTGCCTTATTGGGGCTTCTTAATGCGTTTTTAAGATAAAATAAGGCTATTTCAACGCTAAAACGACTAGAAATGCACAAAATTAGCACATTATCAACTTACTAAGCCTCTTTAAAAGAATTTATACAAAGTAAACACAATTATTTACAATTTTGTAACAATATGTATAGTCGGCAACAAAAGCCTCCGAACACTAGCAAAAAATCCTATATAAAAAGGGTGCACTTAATACAGTTTTGTTAAATAAATCCTTGTCGAATCATGTTTTTAGTCAGTCTAAAAACAGTATTCGACAAGGATTTATTTAACAAAACTGTATTAAGTGTACCTTTTTATATAGGAATTTTTGCTAGTGTTCGGACACTTTTGTTACCGACTATATATATTAGGATATTAAAAATATTCTTGTATCTTCAATTTTTTTCTCCTAGTATTTTTTAAAATTTTGAAGGGAATTGAAAGATTAATATTTCCTTGCTTACGTACATTTTCTTATGGGATTTTATTCGACTCATAAAATGTATTTTAGAATTGTAACTATTATTATGGCTTTGATCCTCTTTCTTACTCCGATGCATCTCGTAAACACAAATTGACATGGAATACCTCAGGTTAAAACGTTGATAAAATTCAGAGTTTTATATCTTTTTTTATTGCAATAAATTGGCTGAGTAATTCAATACAGAAAACTAGTATGCAGCAAATATATAAGAAAGGAGACTTTTTTATTTAATGATCAATATTCAAAGTAACAGGGGCATTTTTCGTATATCTAATTGAATGTTCTACGAATGAAAAATATATTTATTTAATATTACCTGAAAAATATAATACGAAATCTTCAAATATAGAAGTTGGTATACATGGATTGTAGAATATTAAAATGCCTACTTGACTAATATATATCATACGTTCTTCTGCAAATGACACTATGAGATTTAAAATATCTATACGAATTGTGGTCTCATGATTTATTATTATTTTTTTTTTTTTAAGTTGTGACACATGTATATGCTTATGTGTGGTTGTATGCAAATGAATACGATAACGCATAAAGTCTTTACTAAATTGAGATCAAAATTGGTCGGTAATATTGTATGCTTGCGTCGCGCTACATATATAAATTTTGATACGTGTAGGATTTGTAGTTCTTTCACATGAATACAAGAAAATTATTTGTCATTGTGGCCTAACGATCTCAACTTATTTAATGTGCGAAAGCCTCAAAATACCTTACTCGATTCAGTTAAAATCTTAAGTCACAGTCACATAATGTACAAAGGGCATTCCATAAACACTGAGAGTAAAATCATAAAAAATCAAGAAATATATTTACAGCAAAAAATACATCATTCTTTCCGTCTTTTGAAATGATTTCTGTGCTACGTTTTCCATTGATTTACACTTCAATGGCGTAACTTTAAGTTTTGTATTTATAAATCTGTGACTAGTTATACAACTTTCCTTTCTGGCTCAACTTTGGGCCATACTTGCTTGTCAAGCTCGGAGATTTAATTTTTTATTTCTTAATTCTTTTACTCTTTATTACGTTTTAACTCCTTATCCACTAGTACTAAGGAAGAAATTTTAGAAGTTTCTGCGGTTAGTGCAGCCGTGTACTCGTAAATAAATTCCCCTTCATTTGAGCTAA
>CAWVNO010000214.1:24562-67562 GCA_963930645.1 Salticus scenicus
GAGTCTTTTTATTTGGAACTACCAAAGTACTGCTTAATGGGGACCAAGTGCTATATTTGAAAGAAGATTGTTCCCTGGAACGTGCAACATTCTACATTTAGGACTGTATTATATACTTGATTTAAACTTCCTGCAGACTAAGGCCAATTCTTTAGGCTTGCTGCTGAGTTTTCTTATGAAAGGAAAAAAAAATTCCCAAAAGAATTCTCATCTAATTGCCTGCTTCAAGTGACCAAAAAATTTAGTGTAATGTGCATGTTGTTCAATAAATTTTTCTTTTTCTTTTTATATTAACTTCTGTGTATTTTATTTTTAAGTTTTTATTTTTTATCTTACTGAAGAACAGAGCTAGTATTATAATTGTAGGCCCCTGAGTAAAGTAAAGACTTCTTTTTTGTAAGATTAACATATATGGGGTACATACAAATGAAACACTACCGTTTGCAAGCGTTCCAAATGTATGACTACATTCGGCAGCAAAAGTATCCGAGCACTAGTAAAAATTCCTATGTAAAAAAAACACACTTAACACAGTTTTGTTAAATAAATCCTTAACGAATCATGTTCTTTGACTGACTAAGAACAGGATTCGACAAGGATTTATTTAACAAAACTGCATTAAGTGTATTTTTTTTTATATAGGAATTTTTGCTAGTGCTCGGATACTTTTGCTGCCGGCTGTATTTGCAAAAAATTTACAAAATTTACGTCATCGAAATTGCAAGTGTTCCGTTTGTATGTAACCCTAAGATTAGGTTTTATCGCTTCTTGTTCAAAGTGTCACCCCCCCCCTTTCTCCCCCCCCCCCAAAAAAATAATATATATATATATATATATATATATATATATATATATATTTTTTTTTTCCCCTTGGATAATTTAATGTATAAATACAATAAAATTTTTCTTTAAAATAAACTTAGTACAAATTACAAATTGAGCAATTTTATAAGTTGGAATATGTCTAATTACCTGTAATATTTATATAATGTTTAAAGTAAATTTAAATGTAGAAAAAAAAACTAAGAATTATTTTCTCAAAAACTACAAAAGTGCAAATTGTAATAATGTTTAGAGAGTCATATAATTTAACATTTCAATACATTCATTACAGGTAAAAGAAAGAAAGTATTCATGCAATGTAACAACAGCAACACACAAAACCAAATCAAGTGGCCCAACAAAGAGATTCAAAAAAAAAAAAAAAAAAAGAAATAATAATAATAATATAATGAAAAGTGAATCTTCTTTTTCTTGAACTAGCCATTTGGTTTGAGTTGCTCTTGTAACGCTTGTGCCTATTGTCTTTCATACACGCACACACACACATACATATATATGTATAACTAGCAGGCTTTGCCCGCTTCGCTGGTCATTGTATTGAAATGAATTCCAAAAACAGCATATCATTAATAATAATAAAATATCTTAAAAAAAAAAAAAAAAAAATCATTAAAATCCGTCAAAATCTAATTTTAAGTTGCCCAATGCCTTCGGCAGTCTCTTACCTGCTTTTTACTCCCCCTCCCTTCTGGTTACAGTTGAAAGTTTTACAAAATCTCATCAAAGTGCATATTTTGCACACTTAATTAACACCCACACACCAAAATTCGCCATTCTTAGGTAATTTGGACGGATTTAAGCTTCAAAATGTGGTTTTTGCCCCGCCCGCCCCAAGAGGAAGGGGGGGGGGGGGGTAAATTTCCAAAATTACTTTTTATTGCATGTTGCATATACATACCTAACCGACACATCAAAAAATTGAGATCATAAAAATTATTTAAAGCTGAGCTATGCTTTAAAACTTTTTTTTAAAATCTCTCCCCCCGTTCTTAAAGGAGGGAAGGAGGAGGGAATTTCGCAAAATCTCTTCATACTATGAGTTAGATACATATAATCGTCCCTTACATAAAAAATGTCCAACCTTAGATAATTTAGTGCAGCGTTACGCATGAATACATGTTTTTGCCCCCCATTCTCCAAAGGGCGGGAGGGTGGAATTTCATAAAATCCCTTTGTAGTGTGTGTTCAGTTCAATTTCCTCGTGTGTTGAGTACCCTTCTTCCAAAACCTTTTCCCTTCCCTCCCCCCCTTAAAAATCCAAAATTCCAAAATCGCAGAAAATAATTTTTTGTTCTCAAGTCTGGTTTTTCCATCTGCAATTTCTTCACCGTTAAGTAATTTGGAGCCGAGTTAAGCCTTCTGCCCCCCCCAAGGGGGACAGGGGGGGTATTTTGCAAAATTCCGTCTTAGTTGGGGGTCAGGCTCCGAAAACCAACCTGGTCACTAAAATTTGTGACCCTCTTTCCCACAGAATCGTCATGGCAGTGTTGAGTCAGTGAACCATTGAGTTTACTCTTTTATATGTACAGATTTGTTTATATTTTTTATGGACTACTTGGCTTAAGGTTGCTGTCACAAAAAATAGAGTCCTTGGCGAAAAATGTCCTATCTACTTCAGTATTAAAATTAAAAATATACCCAGGATTATCAACTAATAAAGCTCTTTAATACAGATCTGAATTAGCTTTCATTTTCTTATTATTTAATTTTGATAACGACGTTATGTTGTCATGTGCCTAAGCAAATTTAATATTTATTATTATTTTTTATTATTATTCGCGTGAAATATTCTTTGGCAACAATTAAAAATTAAAATAAATTATTTTAAAGTTTTATTATAGAAGAAATATTTATATTATATAGAAGATTAATTAAAAATTTACATTTTTTCCGGTATAAATAGTAGCCTATGTCTTATTCCAGACTATTATTTATCTCTGAACAAAATTTCATCTAGATCCGTTTAGCCGTTGTGGCGTGATTGAGTAACAAACATCCATCCAAACTTTCGCATTTATAATATTAGTATAGATTAGTTATCATGTGCATGTGTTAGATTGAGTTATTTTGCTGTCAAATTGACAAAATTTTAATTTTAAATTTCAAAACTCTGTCGTTCTTGGCGCTTATTGTATTTGGTGATCAAAAACGTAATACGAAAATATGCATGCCAGATGTATATTTTCGTAATATGCATTGTACGAAATATTGTTTCATATTATTCATTACTCTCTTAATATAAGTGTTAAAATAGCCATGATTTTTGAAAGGAATTAAATTATGTTCGCCAAATAATTTGTCGATATTTTTTTTTCTGCTAAGGATGACCGATATCAAATCTATTCCGCTGCAACATATTAGTATCTTATATCAGATACTTTATTTAGATATTTGAAAACAAATTTGACTTCAAATTATGATAGAATATTTATCATTTTCTTTTAATTAGTATATTAGTTGGATATTTATTGTGTAAATATCATCTTTTGAAATGAAATGTTTGCGTTTTCAATCGAATATGGAAATTATTATTAAATATTAAAAATTCCAATTTTGTCAATTTTATAACAAAAATTACTTAATCTAACGCATGGACATGATAATTAATACATACCTATACCTAAATATGGGGATTAAAATCGGGAAATAATTTTCCTCGATTTTTAATAATTTTTTACAAAAAATCCAATGTACGTTTAACATAGGAAATATTTTTCTTGCATCCACGAACGGCCAGTGACGTCATCACTTCGCTTGCGTATTAGCACTTTATCAATGTGTAAAAGAAATTTTTAATTAAAAATGACGTCAATTTTTGTGAGATGCATAATTTTTTTTATAATTTTTATCGTTCACGTTTAGATAAATGTATTTATTTTCCTGTTGAAAAAAAATAAATAAATTCGTTTTTTTTTTTTTTTTTTTGGCAACAATTAAATTATGGATAAATTTAAATGGCTAATTTTTTGCTATTATTAGCTTACAAAATTGCTATTTTATGCATAAAAATCGCAAAAACAAATTTTTTTTCGGAATAAAAGGTAGCCAACTTTTTAAGTTAGGGTATAAGCTATCTCCATTACAAATTTCATCGAAATCCGTCGAGCAGTTTTGGCGTGAAACTCAGTCAAATAAATTCACGGACATTCACATTTATATATATATATAAGATTTCAGTAAATATTCACTTATAATTTAATATGGTGCTTTTTATTATTGCAAAGCAATAAAGTTAATTATTAAAGTTTTTTTTTTTTTTTTTTTTTTGAAACAACTAAATGATGGCAGTTTGTAAATTTCATATACAGTCGAACATCGTTAACGTGAACACGCAAATGTTTCCGCAATCCCCGTCAAATGAAGATTTATTTCTGAGTTACTGGTAGC
Source organism: Salticus scenicus (assembly GCA_963930645.1). Classification (NCBI taxonomy): domain Eukaryota; kingdom Metazoa; phylum Arthropoda; class Arachnida; order Araneae; family Salticidae; genus Salticus; species Salticus scenicus. The sequence goes on from CAWVNO010000214.1 coordinate 28,793, forward strand.
ATAAACTACTGATAACATGATTAAACCTTTTATCCCCCTTCAGATTCACGTTAACAAGGTTCGACTGTATTAAGATGTTCCAGTTTAAAGTAAATAATATGCTTTTATTATTTTCCTTTAAAAAGAAAAAAAAAAGTAACAATTAAATAGATTGTTGAATGTAAATTATTTTACAAAAGCGAAATCTGAAAACCAGTTGAAAAAATAAGTTAAAAACTCTCAACTGATTAAATATATGTCAAGGCTAATTAACAAGCTTGGAAAACTTAATATATCAACACTTTTATTAAATCCAAATGGTTTCGGATTAATTTCCTTCTCTAGATACTTTTTTATTTAGATTGACATTTTCCGTTTGTCTTTCTATCAACATAGATGGAAATAAATTTAAAATGAAAAAAAAATATATATGCACTACTGACCATTAAAATTGCTACACCAAGAAGGAATAATAACAACGGAATGAAATTTGTTGGACACATACATTATAGTAGGAAGAACAATTGATTAAAATTTCAGGAAATTTGGAGTAATATGTACTGAGAAAACAGTAGAGTTAAATATAGTAATTCTTATTTTACACCTGAAGCTGTAATGTTTATGGTAGTTTACGATAAAATATGTGTAACTATTGCACCAAATTATTTCTGCTTAAGTAGTGTACTATAAAAATGTTGGGAAAAAAATTAGAAAGAAACAAGTATGTTGTGCCTCCCCTCCCCCCCCCCCCCACACACAAGACTTTCTTCTATATTTTCCCATACAAATTGACTCAGTACAAATAATTTATTAAACTATTATTTATTTAAATTACCTACTATGATGAATGCAAACGCTTTTCATCTTACATAAAACTAACATTAAGTGTTCAAAGAAAGACAGTTTTATTCTCTATAATTAATATCTTAAAAAAAGGCTTTTTCATAATGGTTAGCTCACATATCAAGTTTTATACAGTTATTTGCCATAGAAGTTGAGATATAGCCTTCCTAATCGTGAAAAAATTTGCAGTGTAGCTGCGCCACCTTTTAGCTGATACGCATCCAAGCTGAATCAGTATAATGTCTTATAATGGACTTCTTACACAACAAGTTATGTTTGATTATAAGCAATAGGACCCGAGATATAGCCTTCTCTTAAATTGCTCTATAGCAGCGCCACCTGTTGAGTGATTGGCACCTAATGTTTATGAGCACTAACTTATGTCAAGGTGCATCTACATGTAAATTTATATATTTTTCTGTGCAGTAGTTTCTGAGATGTAGCTTTCCCTAAAATTGAGGAAATCGCTATATAGAGCGCTATATATCGCTATATATCGCTATATCAGTGCCACCTTTAGAACTATTATCACCAAATATTAATAAATGCTAATATATATTGAGTTGCAGCTACATATAAATTTATATGTAATTCTGAGTAATACTTCCTGAGATATAGCCTTCTCTGTAATTACGGAAATCGCTGTATAGCATCGCCGCCTATTAACCCAAAGGAACCACCAAATATTGATAGGCACTAATATAAGTCAAGGTACACTTACACATAAATTTATATGCAGTTTTCTATAGTATTTTTTGAGATATAGCCTTCCCTGAAATTGAAGAAATCGCTGTAGAGGTACGTCAGCTCTTGAGCCATCGGCACGAAAAGTTGATAGGCACTAATATATACCAAGGTGCATCTACATATAAATTTATATGCAATTCTGTGCAGTAGTTCCTGTGATACAGTCACCACAAAATTTTTGTCACAAACGCACACTTATACACATACAAACAGACATTTTCTAAAAATATTCAAATCTTGTCCCGGACCTGTAACGTGTAAATCTGGTTTTCAAACATGTAAATCCATTAAAAACCGGAAGTTGCAAATTTTTACGAATACAGTACTTTGTATTATTGAATATTTTGTGGAATAAAATAAAAAAAACTGTTTATTTATTTTTATTTATTTATTTATTTTTATTTTTTGTATATTTCTCTATTAAAATTGAAATGTAATATTCAATTAAAAATATCAATACAAATGTAAATAATCTTTAATAAAAAACTAGTATGTTGTGGCCACCACAAGACTTTCTTCTATATTTTCCTACACAAATTCACTCAGTAACAATATTACAAAAAAAAAAAAAAAAAAAAAAAAAGATTTTTTTTTTTTTTTTTGTTAAAAGTAAAAAAAGCCGATAACTTTGTTTTAAATTATCACAAATTTATAGTTCAACCATTCGTTTTAAAGGTATTGACGAGACCTTTCGAACGATACCCATCTTGAAAATTTACACCCCCCCTGGGGGTACTTCCCCCCAGGGGGGGAAAGCGATGCCCCTACATGCACAAAATTTTTTTCCTAATTAACTACTACTATTATCAATAATTCATATTAATTTTACAATCACAGGTTAAGAATAACTCTCATTAATGTACATTTATACGAAATTTTGTCCTATACTGCCATGTTAAAGATTTAGAAAATATACGATCACAGCGCCACCTGTTGAGCAATTGATCCCGAAATCTAATCAGCACCAGTTTATGTCAGGGGCGAACTAAATACCAAGTTTGGTTGAATTTCGTTAAAAAAAAAATTATTTTTAAAAATTACGATTACTTTTCTAAGTTTTTTTTTCGTTAAAAGTAAAAAAAATCGATAACTTTGTTTTAAATTATCACAGATTTATAGTTCAAACATATTCGTTTTAAAGGTATTGACGAGACCTTTCGAAAGATACCCATCTTGAAAATTTACTCCCCTAGAGAGAGGACTCCCCCCCTCTCCCCCAGGGTGGGTGGCGAGGCTCCTACACATACAAAAAATTTTTCCCAGTTGACTATCTCTGTTATAAATAATTATTGAAAATTTCATAACGATTACTAAAAAATAATTCTCTCTATGCACATTTATACAAAATTTTGTCCTATATCACCATGTTAAAAATTTAGAAAAAGTGGGATGGCAACGCAAGCTTTTGGACAATTTTTACCAAAAGTTGATAGGCACTAATTTATGTCAAGGTGCAACTACATACCAATTTGTATGAAATTCTGTGCAGTAGTTTCTGAGATACAGTTGTCACAAAATTTTGTCACACACACACAGACAGACAGACAGACGTTTTCTAAAAATGGTCAAATCGTGTTCTACAGCTCTCAAAACGTGTAAATCCATCAAAAACCCGAGGTCGAAAATTTTTACGAATCCAATACTTTCTTCTATTGAATATAGAAGAAAGTAATAATTACATTGTACTGTAATACCATAATGCTTTGGGAATTACGTTAATTTTATTGTCTAATTTTTTCTGAAAATACATTTTGTTATGGTTTTCTTAAGAATTAAAATAACCAGCAATCTGAATAGAAAAGCTAGTAATAAAAAAATAACACTGCATCTTTATAATCCGACTGATGCAACACTAAGCATTTTTATTATATAATCCTGATTGCTGCCAAATATTTTGCAAGAAATTTTGTTTAAGGTACACCTAATTAGATATTCTATACTCTTTATCAAGTTGTAAATATAACATCTTTGACATCATTATTTGACATCAGGAAAGAATGGACAGTAGCTGTAGTATAACTGGTTTCAAAGAAAAAACATAATAGGTAAGAAAAAATATAAAAGAAAAAACATTCACGTACCTATATTTTAATAGTAAAAATGATATACATGTTTTCATTTGGACGGCTGATATTTCTATTTTGATCGGAGGGATTAGTTTACAAATGCAGAGGAGTCCTATGCAATGTGGTATTATTAAATCTAAATTATTGTAGATTATTATCTAAATTATTGAAAATACTTTACTTAATATATATTTAAAAAGTTTGTTTTAAGTGACGCTTTTGTATTCTAAAGAAAGTGGGAAATAACAAAGAAATACTATAATTAATCTTACAACTAATTTAACATATATCCAATGAAAAAATAATATTACCTTCATGAAAACGATGGTATTAATATGATGAAAATTAGAGAAATACACAAACTAACAAACGCAGCAGATCATAAGTGTAAATAACTGATTGCATGTCGCATGCAGTGCTGCCAGATGGAAACGTTAAATTTTCCCTTATTTCATTTCAAAAATTCCCTTTTTAGCATAAGATTTCCCTCAACTGCGCAATATGCAATGCTTTAACGCCATTATGTGTAAAACAAGCACTGAATATGGGGATGATACTGGTGTAATGTAAAGGTTAATGCTATGACAATTGTCCAAACGTCCTAGCGGTCTCTTAATTTAATTCTGTTATTATTATTATTATTATTATTATTAATTAATTAACTTTAATTATATAATCGAAAAAAAAAAAAAAGGACTGCAAACGATTACTGAAAATCACTATTAAAAAATATGGTATTCAATTAAGAGTCAGCTAAAGCCTTGCGTGTTGGACCTAGGCCTGGGTAGAATGCCCTCCGTAGGTACCTTTCTAAGGAATCCTAGTCAATATTCGCGCGTTTCTGATAAAATCAGGGAATGTTCGGAATAAGTAGGCCGAATGAGACGAAATCCCTAAATTTCTTCAGAGCATTTTAGATTTATTTCAAAAGCAAAAGATAAAAAAAAAAAAAAAAAGTATTGATTAAAAGAAAAAGATGAAAAAAACTGCTTTTAACCTCGAGCATATAGAGAAATTGGTTCGGACAGTTTAAGTTCGAGGAAAAAATCTAACAAATAAAACTTTAAAACTGACAAAGCGAAATTTCCCTTTTTGAGAGGGAATTTCCCTTTTTCCCTCACTATCTTAAATCATATCAAAATTTCCCACTTTGAGGGAAATTTACCTCAATCTGGCAGCACTGGTCGCATGTGAAACCTGTGAAACTAGTCTTCTTGTAACGGAAATATTCACAAGATCGAACTGACACCAAGTGAAGGTCAAAGTTTGGCTGTTTATCCGTTTCTTGGCGATTTCAATTTCAAAAGATTGTTCATATTTTTACGTTCTTCTATAGATGTATAAGAAGAAAATATCGGATTTGTGAAAATTTTCTAACTCCAGTTTTCTATAGATTCAGGATTCGAGATGTTCTGAACGCAATATAGACGCTGTATCTCACGAACCAATGAACAAAATTTAACCAAACTTGGTATTTAGCTGAACCCTGATTCAAACTGATGTTGATTACGTTTGGGGATCAATCTCTGAAAGGGTGGTAATGTGATTCCATTTTTTCTAATTTTTTAACATTGCAGTATAAGACAAAATTTCCTATAAATGTACATTTTGGTGCAAAATTGTAAAATTAATACGAATAGTTGATAATAGTATTAGTAAACTACGAAAAAAAGTGTGTGCATGTAAGAGCATCGCTTCCACAATGGGGCTAAGTATCTCTGGGGTGTGTAATTTTTCAATATGGGTATCTTTCGAAAGAACTCGTCAGTACCTTTAAAACGAATAGTTGAACCACAGATCTGTAATAATTTAAAACAAAGTTATTGATTTTTTTTTTTTTTTTTTTCATTTTTAAAAACAACAGCAAAAACAAAAATAATTCCTCAGATGTCGGCACAAAACCGAATCTTTTTTTTTCGGCATTTAGTGTTATACTTCTCTGAGATATAAATCGTCTGCATCCATCTGGGAAAACATATTCAATAAATAATAATTTCGTAAATAGTTTATACTGGGTAAATTCGTTATTATATTCCCTTATTGGAGCTTTTTTAAGTGTTTTTAAGGGAAAATTAGGCTATTTTAACGCTAAAACGACTAGAAATGCACAAAATTAGCATTTTATCAACTTTACTAAACCTCTTTGAAAGAATTTATACAAAAATAAATGCAATTATTTACAATTCCGTAACATTTTATATGATATACAAATAGGTATACAAAGAGAGATAGAGCGGGGGCTTGAGGGGGGGGGCGGCAGCCCCCCTCAGGAATGTATCTGATGATGGTAACAAGTCGATCGAATCAATACATACTATTATATAATAAGGAATAAATAAAAATGACCTATTGAATAATGTCTGATGCAAATAGGACGTTGAGGCTCCTGATCTGCAGATCCACTAGTTAATTTTCTTTTCTTTTCTTAACAAAAAAAAGAAAAAAAAAAAAAAAGATTGATGAAATTCTGGCAAAAGCAGATTTTAGTTTAGTACAGAGGACTATTAGTTTCTTTTTTTTTATTATAACATCGCTTTCAAATTATTCAATTATATTTTCGATAAATGCCCAACTATCGTAAAACTGGTATCGTAAAAATCCGTAGATTGAAACTAATAGTCCTCAGTCCTAAAAGATTCAGCCATTCAGGATATCTAAGCAAATTTCTTTAAATACGTTTGAAATATTTTAAGTACTTGCTATTTGCTTACTAAATTAAATGTGTGTTTCACAGCACGCGACAATGTATGTACATAATACGGGACGATCCGGGCAAACAATTGAGTTCCTTTTACTGCCCCTTCACAAAATTCCGTTTTATAAAATGGGCCTCTTCGCAAAATTCAAATATATCATATTGGCCCCTTCATAAAACTTAAATTTATAAAAATGGCTCTATCACAAAATTTCATTTTATACAAATAGCCCTTACACAGAATTTTAATTTATAAAATGATTTATTTCAGAAAATTTCATATGATGATTTTTGTAATTTTTGTTATCTTTTCAGCATTGTTTCTTTCTTCTAAAAATACAAGAAAACAAATTGGTGTGAAACAACCACACTATTTCCATTACCCGCACTATTACACATATTATATGCATTTTTGGAGATAATGTGATCAGGAGACATAAAAGTGACCTAAAGAAGTAGTAGAAACCTAATTTTTTTCCGGTAAGAGAAACTTTATACACATGTAAAGATATATAAATCGAAGCTTACATATAGTGAGGTAAAAAATAAGAAAAAATAAATGGTAGTGTTATTTTTTGAAACACCAATTTCCGAGATCTAAAACTGACCTACCTAAGCAGGATGACTGTAAATTTTCCTCTAATAACCACGTAATACATGAGAAAGGAATGGATTTACATAACAATTTTCAAGAAAATAGTTAGAGCCGTTTTTGAGATACCGACTTTTACCAAAACTCAATTATTGACCGGAAAACAATAATTACATACAAAAAGATATTTAAACGTGAGTTAATTTGGCGAGTTTGAAAAAAATCCGTAAAGCCGTTTTTAAAGGAATGCACTTGCGAGACCTGAAATTGAGCTATTTATACAGGACGCCTATCAATTTTCCTGAACTAACCAACTATATCATTCCAAAAGACATGTAGTAGAGTGTTTATATAGCAAATTTGAAGAAAATCGTTAGAGCAGTTTTTGAGATACGGACTTACGGTCCCACTTCCGGTTTCCGATGTTCCACTTTCGGTTTTTCAATTTTCACCAATATTTGGAAAATTGATCTGTACACTAGACCTGTTTCAATTCTGAATTTTTGTAGTTCTATCTTTATTAGTTTCGGAGATATGATAGCCAGAAGATTCCACACATACACACATACCCTGTGGCAGAAATTTATCATGCTTTCTGCGACAAGCTTCATCAACACCAAAATCTTTCTGCATGAATAGTTTGTAAATTTAACATTTACGAATACAAAATAAATTATTTTTAAATAATAAATAATATTCTGTATAACCAATGTATTTAAATTTTAACTAGGCACAAATGCATATATCTGCACTATTGCAAGATTTTTTTTTTTTTTTTTTTTTTTTTAAGAAAGGTGAAAATAAATGTATCGATCTTAATTGCTTCAGATTTTTTGTTCACATTAATATACAATATTATTTATAAAATATTCAATGAATTCAAACCATAAGATGCAGTAACATATCAAAAATAATCTGCAATTTTTTTTAAGGCACTTAAATCATGAAATGTCTAAATTAAACAAATGTTACAAATACTTTTAAAATTTCATTACTTTTTTTTTATATTAAATATATATATTTAAATACACAAATGCACTTATTTAATAAGGTGCAAACCAAACAACATAAAATATAATACAGAACTCAAAATAAAAATACAACAAACCAAAAGTAAAAATTAATATAGAATACTGAATGTCATAATGAAATATAAATAACATATTTACAACATTTATATTTTTTGATAGTGTTAGAAAGATGGACGATAACATTCTAATACACAAGATTCAGTTTTTGTATAATATACAAATAGCATAAAATGTGTATTTGAAATTTAAAAAATGTGATTTGACATTAAAGAATTCAGAATATATAATTATACCATCATTTAAATGCATAAAGTAAAACAGAATGCAAGATGTAAGTAACACAATTATAGACAAAGCATAGTCAAAATATTTTCATAAAGATTGAGGCAAGTGAAATATTTCATTTTTAAGGAGATGTTGAAATCTGAAATGTAACAGATTTCATGGATGAAATCTATAATAGAAAATAATGATTACAGATGAATGAAATAAATAGAAATGAATTAAAAATAATATTTGATATTGATATCTATACAAATAAGTAAATAAAAATAAATAAATAAAAGCATTTGCTGTTTAATTAGCATTTATTCAAAAGAACTACTATTAGATAAAATTCCTTTTGCTTACAATATATATATATAGATATATATTCAACAAAACTTTTGGTTTGAATTTTATTCAAAATAACTAACAACAAAATTTAAAGCAAAGAATTTTAATCGCAATTAAAATAATTAATGATTAGTAAAGAAAAAAATTAGAAAAAATACCAATTTTATAACTCAAGATACCCATTAATATTTATTGCTAAGATCTTTTACTACATATAAAATGCTAAATATCAATAAAGTATTTTTAAGATTAATTTCTTAATTTTCTATTTTTTGAAGCAAGGTTTGAAGCTTCATTTTTTATTTTGCGTATAACTACAGACGTTACAAATTTCCCCATAGTCTTATTTCTGTATATATTTGTGAAATGTATTGCATAGTTTGAACCAAACATTAAAATTAATGCAGCTTTAAAAAAACTACGTGTATTTACTACCACGCACGTATGCACGCTACTCATACATTAAAGAAAAAAAATCACTAGATGCAACTAATTTGTCGTGCGTAAATCGGAAAATGTATGAAAATCGGTACAGCAGCAATCACGCACTTAAATAAAAAAAAAAAAAAAAAAAAAAAAAAAATCACTGGATGCAGCTATTTTGTTATGCATGAATCTGAAAATGCATGAAATACGAAATTCGGAAAATGGTCGCAAAGTCACATTCTTTTGAAAAAACATCCTTTTGCAATACAATAAATACACACGACACGAGCGGCAGGCGCAGCGCGAAAACAAAGTTTGTGAAGAGGTTCCGATATGAAGAGGTTACCAGTGAAAAGTGTCGATACACCGAATCATATCACCGCATCACGAATCGCTAATGCATGCCGTATCAAAGCTAACCCCAGTGAGTTACATCCGCTTTATCTCCTCTCCTTATTCAGGATTGAGGCGATCGCATCTGCAGAAAGGAAAATTTGTTCTGCAGAACAGTTTATAAACCATTCTTAGAGTTTCTTTCTCTCTCTCTCTCTTTCTCTTTTTTTCTCTTTTTTTTTTTTTTTTTTTTTTTTTAAGCACAATGGCAAAATTTATTTGACTTAAGTAAAATCTTTCTGCAAGAACATTTCTGTTTCTGCGACATTGTCGCCGTGTCGCCGTGTCGCCGTGTCTGTTTCTGCCACGGGGCACACATACATACACATATACATTGAAGAATTGCCAAAAACCATTTTTTTGGACTTGGGGGACCTTAAAGCGTGTAAATCAGGTGAAATCTCGATATCAAATTTTTGAACTGAATACAATACTTCCATTGCATACGGTAGTAGGATAATGGAAGTAAAAAGTATTGGATTTGTGAAAAATTTTTATCTTTGGTTTATGATGGATTTACACTTTTTGAGATGTCCTGAACATGATTTGACTGTTTGTAGAAAATGTCTATCTGTGTGTGAGTGTATAAAAAATTTTTGGGGACACTGTATCTCAAGAACCAATGAACAAAGTTCAACCAAACTTGGTTAGTTTAAACTTAGCCAAAACTGATGTTTATTACGTTTGGGGATCAATCACTTAACAAATGGCGCCGTGATTCCATTTTTTTTTTTTTTTTTTTTTTTTTTTGAAATTTTTAACATGGTAGTATAGGTGAAAAATTCATATAAATATTCACAATAAAAATTATTTTTAACGAATCATTATAAAATTAAAAAGAATTATTTATAATAGTGCTAGTCAACCTAGCCCCCCCCCAAAAAAAAAAAAAAAAAAAAAAAAAAAAAAATCTGAAAAAGCATGATTTTTATTTTTCAAACCCAGATATTTATACACCGAGAAAAAAAATATACCGCCTTCCTCTAGAATGAATAAGTGACCATTTTCTAAATCCCTTAACTAGACACATAGATTTCCGAGCTATGCGCGTAAGGCACGCCAATAAACTGAATAGACGAAATGATCGAGAATTTCTAGTGTACACATTTCTAGATGGTGAAACAATATTCTGAATACTCTAAATATTCTGAATCATTTGTATTGCGAGAAATTCTCGCTTGATTTTCTGGAATTGGGTCATAAACCAAGATTATAGTTGCTGAAACCCGCCTCTTGTAGTCTCATTTATTTGCATAGATTTTTAAATAACTTTGCCCTCGAAAATATAGGCAAGGCAAACGCTCTAGAATTCTAATAGGGGCTTCTAGAACTCGCTTTCCAAGGGGACTAGAATTTATAAGGATGACATGGAACTATTTTTTCTAGAGCCACAACTTAGATTCTAGATGTCAGTTACAGAATTTTTTTCTCACTGTACCATAAGCTATCCTTCCTTCCTTCTTCTTCTTCTTCTTCTTCTTCTTTTTTTTTTTTTTTTTTTTTTTTTTTTTTACTTACTCTTACCCATAAGGTAGAGAAAGTATTGTTTTTGGGTCAAATTTTTGAACGTGAGTTTTTGTTATATTTACATGTTCTGAGGTCCCCTGAATACGAAAATCATGTTTTTAGCAAATGATCTGTGTGTATGTCTGTGTGTGTGTCTGTCTGTTATCAGCATATCTTAAAAACAAACTGTGGCAGAAAGTTCAAACTTGGAATTCAAATGTGTATCATGTACGGTTGCTAGACTAAACTTTTCGTTAAGATCAAGCAAATGGTTCATGTACAGGGACACTCAAAAGTATTCAAATACATTACGTCTATGGGGGAAATTGCAGGTAAGTAGAGTTTAACACCTATAGACTGCACTAAACCAAATGAAACGAACATATATTTTTTGTAATAGAGATAGTCAACAGGGAAAAAAAATGTGTATGTAGGAGTCTCGCCTCCCCCCCTGGGGGGGAAGTCCCCCCTCGAGGGGAGTAAATTTTCATAATGGGTATCTTTCAAAAGAGCTCGCCAATACCTTTAAAACGAATGGTTGAACCATCGATCTGCGATAATTTAAAACAAAGTTATCGATTTATTTTTTTACTTTTAACGAAAAAAAAAAAAAAAAAAAAAAAAAAAATGATTTTTTTTTTTTTTTTTTTTTTTTTTATTGAGAATAAAATGGACATTTTTTGGATATTTAGTGTTATACTACTTCTCTAATATGGAAATCGTCTGCATTATTATAAAAGATAATTTTTTAAAATAATAAATTTAATTATTTTTTAAAAACAGAATTATTTTTTAATAGCCGAATTAAATTCTATATAAATGTAGGTGCATTAATGAAACGGGGGGTTGAGGGGGGCGGTATCCCCCCTCACACAGAACTACTTATCATATAAAACTCTTCCGAAGCCTAAATTGAATTGTTTAACACAGGTTTACATAACAGTACTCGTTATCTTCTCTTAATCTGCAACCTGTATTTATAGTATTAAATTTCAGGGTAAGAGAAAGTCGTGTGAGTGACACACCAGATTATTTTTTTTTTAATACTTATCTTAAAATTTTTTATTTAAAAATATTTGTAGTCAAATTACAGATTTTCTGTAAAATGACCCTATAATACGAATGTCTATTTTGTATATCGCACATGACAATAAAAACAAGAACTAAAAACCATGCAGTTCGCATTGTTTTCCAAATCTATGTATTCGTTGTAATAATCTGTCCACTGCAACGAAAATACTGGTTTTAAATCATCTATATATAATATTTGTCTAACGTAGACCAATTTCAATTATATTTTGTAGAAACGATACGATAGTGACAATAAAATACCCAAGGAAAGAAGAAATAGCATGCAAGTAATATTTAAGCACGCAGACTCAGTTCAGTGATATAATAATAATAATAATAATAATAATAATAATAAATACGACCTTTGTTTGTTTAGATCATACTTTAAAACAAAATATGTACTTTTTCGTAAATTGACTGAAAAACGCAATAAAAAGTATAATCAAAACAAGTACTAAGTTTTTTAAACAAAAAATTATGCCAAAATGAATAAATAATCAGCATATACAGTTATGCTTATTTAGTGCCTGAATCTGTCACGCTTTAGGCTTAAGAGATTTCCTTGGACTCTGCCTGTGTGAACGCAAGTTGCCACCTAACTTTCATACTTTAGTTAATTTTAAAAAATTTAATTGTTCGATAGATAAGCTGTTTAATCCGACGGATTCAGTAAAATCGCCCCTTTAATTTGGTACCTTATTTGTAACAAATTCTTGATTAGATTTTTTTTAAATTAATTAAAATATGAAAATAACAGCTTTAAAATAGGTATTTAAAATTTTAATTGTTGCCATTTTTTTTTTTTTTTTTTATCATATGAAATGAAATATGCTTTCACGTGAAAAAAAAATAAATAAATAAAAATAAATAAATAATAATAATAAATAAATAAGTATTAAATTTGCTCATACATATGAAAAAAAAAGACGTCTATAAAATAATAATAATAATTTTAAATTTTAAAGGTAACGAAGAGATAAAGTGCGAAAGTTTTGCACGGGGTTGCTAACAAATGAATTATTTGAAGTGAGAAATAAATTAAATGAAATGATCATTTTTCAACGGGCGCCTTAGTCGCCCTACAACTAACTAGTGATAAAATAAAATGAAATGAAATGAAAGGGATCTGAGCAACATGGCGGCAAAAACATAAAAGTCGACATAGGGAGTCCTTTATTAAAGCTATCTTGCTTGGGAAAATATGAAAACTAGGTCGTCAAACATGAATTTAATTTTGAAAATTTTCTTAGTATGATTTGGTTTAACTATCATTAGTGTTTCACCCCCCCCCCTAAAATAAATAAATAAATAAATAAATAATAAAATAATAATAATAATAATAATATAATACAGTAGAACTTGGATAATTCGAAGATGAAGGGATCTGAGAAAAATTCGAAATATCCAAAAATTCGAATTACATATACTATTTTTTCAAAAAGAAGAGATAAATTGAAAAATTAAAACTCTACGATCGAAGATTTAACATATAAACTTTATATCTAAGAATACTGATGCATCCTCCCTCCCCCATTAAATTAATATTTTTCACGAGCTTAATTATTTAAAACTTTTTTTTTAAATAGTCAGATATTTTTGATTTCTTCATTAAATACAATCTTTGTGTCATAGCATATTACTTCAGCCTATCAATTGATACAAAAATAGAATCTTCTACAGTAGACATGACTTTTAATTAAAAAAAAACCTCGAAGTTTATGTATATGCACCATATCTTCTGATGCATTAGGAAGGGGCTTCTCTTGTATTTCCTTATACTTCTTTTGAAAGACTGTTAAAATATATAATGCCTTTTAGCTGAGAAAAATCTCGGAAACAAATTTTACTTTAATATTTTAAAGGTAATCGTATGAAAAATTCGAATTATCCAAAATAGAATTCGAATTATCCACGATTTTTTAACATTATTTTAAAACAAAATTCAAGGGACCGAGTAAAAAATTCGAATTATCCAGAATTTCGATTTAAACAAGTTCGAATTATTCAAGTTTCACTGTAATAATTTGACTTCTGGCGAATTAAAATTTTAATCAACTTATAAGTTTCAAATTATATAGGTAAATAAAAGAAACAAATAAACTACGAAAATTTCGCATGGGTTTGCTAGTTATTTAATATTGCTTTACGTTGCAGTTTTTATTATGTTACAATGTTCTTTTTACTATATTATCACACAACGGACAGGCAGAAAGTCAGAAAAGTATGAAGACACACACATGAAATGAATTCATAGTCATTCCTAAATATTATTAGAAGGGTGATTTTCAAATCAGTTGCCGATATTATGTCCTAATTTTTAAATTTGAATATCATGTGTTAAATATATTATTTTGACTCTATAAAATTATGAAAAGGAAAATCATTTTATATTTAATACGGTGCACTCATTACATTTCTTCAGAGCTGTAAAATAAATTTTCCTGATGGGTATCCTTCAAAAGAGCTCGCCAATACCTTTAAAACGAATGATTGAACAATCGATCTGCGATAATCTATATATATAAAAATGAATGTTTGTCTGTATGTTATTTATAAAATCGTAAACGGCTTGACCGATTTCGATCATTCTTTTTTTGTTTTTTTCCTTATAGGTCAGGGATGGTTTAGGAAAAAAAAAATTTGAAAAAATCTTTAAAATTAATTAAAATATGAAAATAATAAACTTATTGACTTATATTGACTTAATATAAGCCATTTAAATTTTTAATTCTTGCCAAAAAAAGTTTACGAGATATATTTATTTATTGTTTTCAGCATAAAATGAAATATGCGTTCATGCGAAAAATAAGAAATTACTAAATGTTAAATTGGTCGATGAGAAAATGACACATTATAATTTTAAAATAAAATAGTAATATTACAAATCTAACATATTTCTTCTGAATTTTATTTCACAGCATTTTTTTTATATACCTCAACTTCAGTATTTTTTTTTTTTTTTTTTTTTTTTTTTTAATATGGCGGATGAAACACGCTTGGCATAAAAGTTAATTCAGCATTATGGTAAAGGTATTTTCTTATTGATAATTCTTGACAATTTTTTATAATTTTGATGCTGAAGTAGATCGGACATTTTTCGCCAAGGAAAAGATAGAAAGAAATACGCAGGCGAAGTGATGACGTCACTGGCCGTTCGTGGATGCAAGAAAAATATTTCCTATGTTAAACGCCTATTGGATTTTTTGTAAAAAATTATTAAAAATCGAGGAAAAATATTTCTCGATTTTAATCCGCATATTTAGGTATAGATATGTATTAGTTATCATGTCCATGCATTAGATTAAGTTATTTTTGTTGTAAAAATGACAAAATTTGAATTTTTAATTTCAAAACTCTAGAAGAAAAAAAAATGGCAAACTTCCATATTCGATTGAAAACACAAACATTTAATTTCAAAGGATGATATTTAACACAATAAATATCCAACTAATATACTGATTAAAAGGGAAATGATAAATATTCTATCATAATTTGAAGTCAAATTTGTTTTCAAATGTCTAAATAAAGTATCTGATATAAGATACTAATATGTTGTAGCGGAATAGATTTGATATCGGTCATCCTTGGTAGAAAAATAAAATATCGCCAAATTATTTGGCGAACATAATTTAATTCCTTTCAAAAATCATGGTTATTTTAACAACTTATTTTAAGACAGTAATGAATAATATGAAACAATATTTCGTACAATGCAGATTACGAAAATATACATCTGGCATGTATATTTTCGTATTACGTTTTTGATCACCAAATACAATAAGCGCCAAGAACGACAGAGTTTTAAAATTAAAATTTTGTCAATTTGACAGCAAAATAACTCAATCTAACACATGCACATGATAACTAATACATATGTGTACCCAAATATGGGGATTAAAATCGGGAAATAATTTTCTTCGATTTTTAATAATTTTTTAGAAAAAATCCAATGGGCGATTGACATAGGAAATCATTTTCTTGCATCCACGGACGGTCAGTGACGTCACACTTCGCTTGCGTATAGGAACAATAATCGCATAAATTATATTTTGGTCTAAAACGGCAACAAAAATTTAAAAGTCGCCAAGGGCATTACGGCTGTACCATGATCAAGTTTACATACTAATTTATTTATTTTTCTGTATACCAACTACTATTAACTAAGCATGAAGTATATATAACCACAAAATAATAATTGTCTCATGCGATAGAAGTTGCCGATCATAGCATATTGTAATATTATATGTGGCTTGAAATTGCTGTCATTCTATGGTTGATTGATTAAATCAAATAAATATAGGAAATAACTTGAGAGCAAATATTATGTACATCACATATAATGTTGTTCATATGTAACTGGGATTCAGATATAAAAGAGCTACTTCAAATTTTTCGATACTGTCCGTATCGAAACTGTTATGTATGATAAGCAACCAAATGGAAGCCCACGGGTAAGCCATTGTCGCAGGCAATAGGGACAGGCACCGGAGATTGCAAGGACGAACAAGGCGCTGCCTAAGGCAGCGGAAACCCAAAGCAAGCTTTTGACAGATTTCAGTTTTTTTTTTTTTTTTTTTTTCTCCATAAAGCATGAAAAGAGTTTGCCAGCGAAGCGGGCAAAGCCGTCCAAAATTGTTTAAGAACTAATATATTATTCAACAATTCGCCGGGAAATGAAAAAAAAAAAAAAAAATCATTTATTTGTAAAAAAAAAAAAAAAAAAAAAAAAAAATTGAAACTCATAAATATTATATGAATTTCACCACATAGTTAAAATTTTAATTAACCAGTCACCAAATTATTATTAGAACCAGATTAATATTGTGCAATAGTGAACTAAAATCATACAAAGAAAGGTTTCGAAATAAAATTCATAATTGACGACCCAGTTTTTATACTTCCACAACGCAGTACTGTTTTAGTACAGAATCCCTATGGACGAATTTTAAATTTTTATCGCCATGTTGGCGATAACTTTTTATTTATTTATTTTGGCATTTTATTTTGGCTTTCAATGAGTTACAAATTTTTTTGAGTGTACTTTATCAGACTCTGTTTTGCACAGCACCACAATGATAAGGTTTCATTTCATTACATATTATGATCAAACCGTCAGTTCCCACACATACACATCAAAATTTCCACGTGAACGAAGTCGCGGGTAACAGCTAGTTTAAAATAAAGTTATCGATTTTTTTTCATTTTTAACAAACAAACATTATTATTATTTTTTTTTAATGCAATATTGAGAACAAATTCAACTTTTTTGGATATTTAGTGCTATACTTCTATTAGAAAAAAACGAATAATTTTAGTAGCTCCAAATGTTGTATTTTGAAGTTAATATGCTGGAAAAGTTTGATCAAGATCGATAAGTTTCAATGAATGTTGCGCGTGGAAAGTCTGTGTATAATTTTAAGTAAACATTTAATTTTAATAACAGAATTAAATTCTATATAAATGTAGGTGCATTAATGAAACGGGGGGTTGAGGGGGCGCGGGCGGTAGCCCCCCTCACACCGAACTAATTACCATATAAAACTCTTCCGAAGCCTAATTTGAATTGTTTAACATAGGTTTACATGACAGTACTCGTTATCTTACCTTTATAGTATTAAATTTCAGGGTAAGAGAAAGTCGTGTGAGTGACACACAAGATTATTTAATATAACATAGTAATTAAATTGCAATAAATTTTGAATTTTGATCTATCTCTTTCTATATATACAGTTTTTTTCCCCCTCTACATAATTATAAAAGAATTGTCGGTTTATCTCAACAGTGTTACTGTAGCTAAATATCGGTTTTGTATTAATAGATTTGCTAGCACATGAACATAAATTATTTTGTCAATTAAAATTTTTTAATTGTTCATTGTATCTGCATAAAATTAATTTCTATTAGCTTTTAAAATCTTTGTTTACGAAAGAAAGTAACACCAGCGAGATAAATATATGTTTAAGTACCGACACTTATTTAAAAAAACTAAATATTGATACCATTTTCACATAAAACAAGCATTTAAAATAAACTAAACTAGGTTTGTAAATTTAGTTATTGATACAAAGGAATTTATAGAATGATTTTTATCTGTAACACTCAGGAGAAAAACAGTGACATGCCAAGACTCTTTTCGATTTTTCTGAAATATAAATAAAAGAATTCGTAAAAGATCACCTGCTTAGAAAGCTATAAATTATAAATAATTCATACGCGATTAAGTCTAAGTGTTTGTGTTTCATGTAAGTCGATTTTTCAAATTTTGTAAAGTAGCTAAAAACGGCAATTCATTTGAAAATCACCCTAAAACGAATGCCGGTATGAATTCTACGCCAGTGTTCCAGCTTCAACCCTGTGATTATCACTGTAGCGAAATCTTTATTTTTATGTATTAACCCTTTAACGTTCACTACTTAATTTATTTTAAAAATTACTAAACTAATTTTAAAAATGGCTTTTAGACACATAGCTGATCATAAATATTTTAAAAATAAAAAATTAGCATTGTTCCTTTTCGAGAAATTTTCGGTTTGAAACATGTGTAAGTAAACCTTATTAAATTCAAATAATATTTAATTTAATAAATAAATCACTTTATAAGTAAACATTATCGACAACAACAATTCGTAAAAGTTGCATAGATCCCAACATTTCAATTTATTCCGGAGTATTTTAACCCTTTGCGGCGCAAGGTAATTCGGATCATTTAAATTACACTGCCACCGGAATTTACGAACATAATTAAAACAGAAGAAATTTTAAATTTTCACGTTAAAAAAAAAGCGCCTTTTCTGCTATGTTATAAATGTAAATTTTTCCTAAAAAATTTCCGGGATGAGTTTTTGCACTTGAGAATTAAAATTAGGTGTTCCATCAGCGGGAACACTGTGACTGAAAGGGTTAAGAAAGGCAATATTCTGTCCACATTAATATTAAAATTATGCTGTTATATGATTTAGCATTTTTTTAAGCAAATTGAAAAAATTACAAATTGCGGTAGTCATCAGAAAATTGTACGTGAAAATTTACTGCTAGAAATTAAATTTAATCTCGGAAAAAAAAAAAAAAAAAAAAAAAAAAGAATAAAATATAAGTTAATAAGTAAGTAATTCCAAATTCTAGTTTTGCCCAAGTGTGCTAATTTAATTAAAAGACATTTTAAAGTCTGAATAAAATTAAATATCGAAAAATACATTTTTCGCCAAGGACTGTTGGCTGAAAAACTGGCAACCCCGTTGTTACATAAGCATCAAACTTGGCGAGGAAAAAATTAGCATACATACTCTTAAAGAAAAGTCCTTGACAGTTGAAAGAAATTTCAATTTTGTTCTTCTCACTTCACGGTTTGCAAGTTTGTAAACACACGGGGAGTCCCCCGTTAGTAACCCTGACAACTGCTTCTTTCACCATGACGCAACGTGGTAGGAATTTAATTTTTTTTTATTTATTTATTTTGAACAGGGGATTCCCCGTTCTTTTGGAGATCGCATCAGTGTTGCCAGATTGGGGATTTTTCGGGGACAAATGTGGGGATGAAATTAGAGGTCTGTACGGGCCCGGACTTACGGCCCGAGCCCGGTCCTGCCCGGCGGACGTGCCGGGTTCGGGCCGAAATTTTCAATTTGCTCTCTGGCCGGGCTGGGCTCGGTCTTAATTTTTTTTTCTTTTTTTTTTTTTTTTTTTTTTTTTTTGCAGCCTCGGTCCGGGCCGGGTAGGGATGAAATTTTTTCCGGGCATGTCGGCCCGGATTTTCTCGACTTTCCTCGATAATTAACGATAAAGGAAAATGATAAAATATTTCGTCAGTCATTTATTTTACATAATTTTATAGGCTAGTATGCCGCATAAAATTTTGTCTTGTTAAAAAATGTTTATAACTTCAATTTAATAGTCTGTCAGTCAGTCTATTCGTGATCTGATTTTCGGCAAATATTTTTAGCATTTCCCGAAATTGATATGTTTCGTTTGAAGTAATAACTAATATTAGATAATTTCCTATTCAATATAGTATGCATGTCACTACTATTTTGCGCATATGTACGTACAAACAAAAGAAATTAGATACATTACTGTCTATGAGGCTTTGTGTCCTATGATCTATAGAGTTTAGGTGGTATGAGTGATATAAAAATCCTTCCGCTGTAACTTTTCCTCTATTTTCCAGTGCATCACTGGATGAAATTAGCATTACTATTTTTAAAATGTGTAAATCACCTGTTGAAAATGGTTAGATGAGCATTAAAGTTTTGTTTACCGGATCACACTAAAAGATTCGGATATATCACGGCATATAAGTGGAAATGGTTGAAAGTTCATTTTTAGTATTAACCATTTTTAATACCTTCCTATATTGTTTGATGAATGCTAATATTTTTGATTTGACATTCTGTCTATCTTTGTGCCTTCTATACGTTTGTAGTAATGAATTTCTGTTAATACATAGTTGTCTTGTAAAAGATCAGTAGTTTTGTTAAAGAACATGCTATTGCTTATACCCATGCAAAATATACTAAAAAACTTTTTCATAGAAAGGCATGCTTTTCCCCCCCGTTTTTTTTCACTTTTTTAATAGGGTCGGGCCTGATTTGATCGTGGTTTGTCCGGGCTCGGCGGGGCCCGGGCCGAATTTTTAGATGTTATACCGGACCGGGCTGGGTAAAGAAAGCTTTCATATGGGTCGGGCCGGACCTGGGCCTCAAAATTTCGGCCCATGCAGATCTCTAGATCGAATGTTTGTGGGGAAATTCGAGGGGATTTTTGAAATTTTTGGGGAGAAATCTGGGGAATTTTTTGAACGTTTTTAATCTACTTGTTTAAATCATTGCCAACTGTATGAATTTTACCCTATGCTAGGGACTTTTAACAATTTTCTTCAGCATGTAGGGGCTTTTGAAAGTACCTATTCTCCCCCAGGATATCCTCAGGATGAAAGTACATCTTGCGTACAGCGGCAGCAGTAAAATACTTTAGCACATTTAAAATTATCCAATAACTAGTGTGTATATAAAAATTATATTTGTGTTTGGGGATTTTTTTTCAAAAATGAGCATTATTTGGGGGAAAGTTTTAGGCTTAAATTTGTGAAATATTTAAAATTTGTTTTGAAAAATATTTACTTTTTTAGTAGAAATTGAGTTGGGGATTTTCTTGGGAAAAAACCCTGATTTGGTTAAATTTGAAAGCCTGTTTGGGGAAATTGACTGTCGATCATCTGGCAACACTGGATCGCATATCGCAAATCGCATAGTCTGCTTGCGCTTGACGTTGACACTGAGGATTTTGATTTCTAACTTTTTATTTCCACTTATGTTTCGGTTTTATTAACTCTTATTTTACTGAATTTTCTCTTGACGTTATTTTGTGTTAGTTATGTAAGTTTCATTTTTTCAGTTGAGGATTAGGAAAATTTATTTTAAAACTTCTAGGCACTCTGAAATTGCTTCATTATCCGCGTTTGTAATGATCGATAGATGGCACTTTTTCAGCTTTTGTTGTTAGTAAATATAATAGCCACGTGTATTTATTATTGTTCTTTTTGTTATTCAACTTAATATTCGTACTATAATTTCTCCGCCATTACATCATGGAAAATTGATTGCTTTTGGATAAAAATATATCAGTTTATTGAAAGTTCGATCGGAAGTAGATTTTTAACTGAAGTTGAACAAATATTAGTTTCAAATCATCTGATTAATTCTTTACTTCCATTAGCCGAAGCAACTGAAATTTTAAATTTGTCATTTGGAAATAAATGGAAGCTTAATTCTGGATTTCTTGATCCTTTGGAATACACACTGTAGCACACAACAGTATGTGTTATCTTTTTTACCGGATTTATTCATTTTTATTCAATAAATATATGTGAAACTAAACATCGGCAAGCAATGGCGGCTTGATGAAAGCCGAATTAAAGCATGTTAATTGTAATTTCACCTTAGCCCACCAGAGGGTGAGCATTTCATTACAATCGCGGATATACACACTATTATATACTAGTGTATAACCCCGTCAAATTGACGGAATGTGAAATCAACTAAGGTAGTGAACCAACAAAATTTTTCTTGCTTCGTTGGTCACTATATTTAAAGGAAACTCTGTTCTATACCGCTTTATAAACATAAATAAAACTTAAAAAAAAAAAAAAAAAAAAAAATGCTCAAAAGCCCGCTTCTTGTCCCCGCTGCCTTTGTCACGACCCACTCATTCGTAGACTCTTGGGTGCCTGTCTTTATTGCCTGTGACAATAGCTTGCCTGCGGGCTTCCATTTGGGTGCATATCAGATGACAGTTTCGAAACGGACAGTATCGAAAAAAATTGAAGTAGCAATTTTATATTTGAATCCCAGTTACATATATGAACAACACGATACGTGGTGTACATAATATTTTCTTTCATGTTATTTTCTATATTTATTTGATTTATTCGATCAACTATAAAATGACAACAATTTCACGCCAAATGTAATATTACAATATGTTATGATCGGCTACATCTATCGCGAGACAATTAATTTTTTGTGGTTATAATAGTAGTTGAATTAGTTAATAGTAGTTGGTATATAGAAAAATAAATAATTAAATATGTAAATCTAATCATAGTATAGTCTTAATATAGCTCTCCTTGTCGACCTTTGAATTTTTACCGCCATTTTAGACAAAAATACATAATTTATGATGCGATTATTTTTTCTGTTTATTTCTTTTCTGTTTCTTTTTCCTTTCCTTTTTTTTCCCTTTAAGAACAACTATAGTATTTCCACACAACTGGATTTGGCGATTTTGGCTAAATCATAAATCTAAAAATCATAAATTAGAAAATCATAAGCTAAATCATAAATCTAAAATAAACAGCATGCGGGTTGCCATATTATATTGTAATGAATCCAGAACGGCATCGTTGTCGTTCAATACGGCGCCAAAGAAAAATCGCCAAATCCAGTGTTGGAGAAATACTATAGTTATACCATCCTTTTCTTTTTTTTTTTTTTCCAATATTTTATAATTTATTTATATTTTTGATGCGCTATTTGGCTTAAAGTGGCTTTCACAAAAGTAGAATGTCCGATCTATTACCGCAATAAAATTTTAAAACATTACTCAGGATTATCAGTGAATTAAATTTCATGCCAAGCGCGATTCATCCGTACCAAAAACATACTTTTTAAACAAAACAAAAAAGAAGAAAAGGCATATGACTGCAGATAATCTGACTATAGTTAATCACAATCATTAAAAAAAAAAAAATCTGGAGTGACTCCACTCGACTTTCCGAACATTGAGTAATTAACAGTTTTGTAGATAAAGTAAAGAAAGAGTAGTTGTTAAACAAACAAAAGAGAGAAAACCATAATAGAGTGTTTGAGTATTTTTCTCCATCTATTACACGTTGTTTTATTTAACGCTACTGAACTTTGAGCCCATAGATCATAATGATAAAGAAATTTTTGTTGTGTCCCTGTAAAAACCTATAAATGCTAGATTCACCAAAATGCTTATAGTTAGTGCAACAGTGATTTATAATACTCATATAAATTTTCAGCTGAATTCAATAAGGCGTTTAGATGCTATCGTACTTTTAAAAATTTTGTCCCATAGCCCATAATGATAAATAATTTTTCTTTGTGTCCCTGTAAAAAAACTGTAAGTGCTAGATTCACCAAAATCTATACAGTTAGTTCAACTGTGATCTATAACATGTGTACAAATTTTTTGCTCGGATTAATAAGGCGTTTAGACGCTATCACATTTTTAAAAATTTGGCCCCATAGGCATAATGTTAAAGAATTTTTCTTTGTGTCCCTGTAAAAAAACTATAAGTGCTAGATTCTCCAAAATCTATACAGATTGAGTATTTGTGATCTGTAATATGTGTATAAATTTTTTGCTCAGTTGAATAAGGCGTTTAGATGCTATCGCACTTTTAAGAATTTGCTCCCATAGGCCATAATGATAAAGAATTTTTCTTTGTGTCCCTGTAAAAAAACTATAAGTGCTAGATTCACCAAAATCTATAGGGTTCGTACTATGGTGACTTACAATATGCGTACCAACTTTCAGGTTAATCGAACAAAGCGTTTAGACGCTAGCGTGTTCACTCACAGACATACACACATACACACATACACACACACATACATACATCATCGTAAAAATAGTGAAAACGGACTCAGGGACCTCAAAACGTATAGAAACATCAAAATCTCGAATTCGGATTTTTGACATGATTACAATACTTTCCTCACTATAGTGTTCGGAAAGTAAAAAGGGAGGTATTGGTTTAAATGGTCTTTTAGACGGTTTTGTTAGTCATTTGTGTTCTGAATCCTAAAAACAGTGTGTACGCGAAGGAGGAAAGTAGATTTGAGTGCAAAAACGTGGAAAAAATGAATGTATAACGAAAAGAAACAAAAGGGAGGTATTGGTTTTAAAGGTCTTTTAGACGGTTTTGTGAGTCAGATAGGATCGGAATCATAAAAACAGTGTGTACGCGAAGGATTAAAGTTGTTTTGAGTGCAAAAACGTGGAAAAAATGAATGTATAAGGAAAAGAAACAAAAGGGAGGTATTGGTTTTAAAGGTCTTTTAGACGGTTTTGTGATTCAGATGGGATCGGAATCATAAAAACAGTGTGTACGCGATGGAGGAAAGTAGACTTGAGTACAAAAACGTGGAAAAACTGAATGTATAAGGAAAAGAAACAAAAGGGAGTTATTGGTTTAAATGGTCTTTTTGACGGTTTTGTGATTCAGATGGGATCGGAATCATAAAAACAGTGTGTACGCGAATGAGGAAAGTTGTTTGGAGTGCAAAAACGTGGAAAAAATGAATGTATAAGGAAAAGAAAAAAAATCTGGAGTGACTCCACTCGACTTTCCGAAAATTGAGTAATTAACAGTTTTGTAGATAAAGTAAAGAAAGAGTAGTTGTTAAACAAACAAAAGAGAGAAAACCATAATAGAGTGTTTGAGTATTTTTCTCCATCTATTACACGTTGTTTTATTTAACGCTACTGAACTTTGAGCCCATAGATCATAATGATAAAGAAATTTTTGTTGTGTCCCTGTAAAAACCTAAAAATGCTAGATTCACCAAAATGCTTATAGTTAGTGCAACAGTGATTTATAATACTCATATAAATTTTCAGCTGAATTCAATAAGGCGTTTAGATGCTATCGTACTTTTAAAAATTTAGTCCCATAGCCCATAATGATAAGTAATTTTTCTTTGTGTCCCTGTAAAAAAACTATAAGTGCTAGATTCACCAAAATCTATACAGTTAGTTCAACTGTGATCTATAACATGTGTACAAATTTTTTGCTCGGATTAATAAGGCGTTTAGACGCTATCACATTTTTAAAAATTTGGCCCCATAGGCATAATGATAAAGAATTTTTCTTTGTGTCCCTGTAAAAAAACTATAAGTGCTAGATTCTCCAAAATCTATACAGATTGAGTATTTGTGATCTGTAATATGTGTATAAAATTTTTGCTCAGTTGAATAAGGCGTTTAGATGCTATCGCACTTTTAAGATTTTGCTCCCATAGGCCATAATGATAAAGAATTTTTTTTTGTGTCCCTGTAAAAAAACTATAAGTGCTAGATTCACTAAAATCTATAGGGTTCGTACTATGGTGACTTACAATATGCGTACCAACTTTCAGGATAATCGAACAAAGCGTTTAGACGCTAGCGTGTTCACTCACAGACATACACACATACACACATACACACATACACACACACATACATACATCATCGTAAAAATAGTGAAAACGGACTCAGGGGACCTCAAAACGTATAGAAACATCAAAATCTCGAATTCGGATTTTTGACATGATTACAATACTTTCCTCACTATAGTGTTCGAAAAGTAAAAAAAAACTAGTATGTTGTGGCCACCACAAGACTTTCTTCTATATTTACCTACACATATTCAATCAGTAACAATATTTAAAAAAAAAAAAAAAAAAAAAGTAAGATTTTTTTTTCTAAGTTTTTTTTTTTTTTTTTTTGTTAAAAGTAAAAAAAATCGATAACTTTGTTTTAAATTATCACAGATTTAAAGTTCAACCATTCGTTTTAAAGGAATTGACGAGACCTTTCGAAAGATACCCATCTTGAAAATTTATCCCCCCCGATGCTACTTCCCCCCCAGGGGGGGAAGCGATGCCCCCCATGCAGAAATTTTTTTTCCTAGTTACATACTACTATTATCAATAATTCATATTAATTTTACAATCACAAGTTTAAAACAACTCTAATTATGCACATTTAAACGAATTTTTGTCCTATTCTGCCATGTTAAAAATTTAGATAAAATGCTATCACAGCGCCACCTGTTGAGCTATTGATCCCCAAACATAATCAGCACCAGTTTATGTCGGGGACCAACTAAATACCAAGTTTGGTTAAATTTCGTTAAAAAAAAAAAAAAAAAAATTGCGATTTTTTTGTTTTTTCTCGTTAAAAGTAAAAAAAATCGATAACTTTGTTTTAAATTATCACAGATTTATAGTTCAACCATTCGTTTTAAAGGTATTGACGAGATCTTTCGAAAGATACCCATCTTGAAACTTTGCCCCCCCGGTCGGGTACTTCCCCCCCCGCTGGGGGGGGGAACCGATGCTGCCACATGCACAAAAATTTTTTCCCAGTTAACTATTACTATTATCAACGAGACCTTTCGAAAGATACCCATCTTGAAAATTTACTTCCCCGGGGGGGGATTTTCCCCCCTGGGGGGGGAACCGATGCCCCCCCCCCCATGCACAAAATTTGTTTCCTAGTTAACTACTACTATTATCAATAATTCATATTAATTTTACAATCGTAAGTTTAAAATAACTCTCGTTATGCCCATTTATACGGTATTTTGTCCTATGCTGCCATGTTAAAAATTTGCATAAAATGCGATTACAGCGCCACCTGTTGAGCTATTGATCCCAAAATCTAATCAGCACCAGTTCATGTTAGGGTGCAACTAAATACCATGTTTGGTTAAATTTCATTCATTGGTTCGTGAGATACAGCGTCCACAAAAAAATGATACAGACAGACAGACAGACAGACAGACATTTTCTAAAAACTATTGATTCGTGTTCTCCACATCCGAAAACATGTAAATCCATCAAAAAGTGGACTTCGAAAATTTTCGCGAATCCAATACTTTCTCTATATTACATATAGAAGAAAGTAAAAATGCATGAAAAGTGAATCAATATTTTGTGTTTCTTATACTATTGCTTTTCAGTATACCTCTGAATAGTTTGTCCTCTAGTCTTCCCATTTTAAGCTTTAATTATTTTAAAATCATATTTTAACACAGCTAATATGTGATCTGTGTTTTATTTGTACCAAGTATATAAAAATTCATAATTCCACTAAAAACTAGTATGTTGTGGCCACCACAAGACTTTCTTCTATATTTACCTATACATATTCAATCAGTAACAATATTAAAAAAAAAAAAAAAAAAAAAAAAAAAAGTACGATTTTTTTTTTTTTTTTTTTTTGTTAAAAGTGAAAAAAATCGATAACTTTGTTTTAAATTATCACAGATTTATAGTTCAACCATTCGTTTTAAAGGTATTGACGAGACCTTTCGAAAGATACCCATCTTGAAAATTTATCCCCCCCGGGGGGGTACTTCCCCCCAGGGGGGGAGCGATGCCCCCCCATGCAGAAAAATTTTTTCCTAGTTACATACTACTATTATCAATAATTCATAATAATTTTACAATCACAAGTTTAAAACAACTCTAATTATGCACATTTATACGAATTTTTGTCCTATGCTGCCATGTTAAAAATTTAGATAAAATGCTATCACAGCGCCACCTGTTGAGCTATTGATCCCCAAACATAATCAGCACCAGTTTTTGTCGGGAACCAACTAAATACCAAGTTTGGTTAAATTTCGTTAAAAAAAAAAAAAAAAAAAAAAAATTGCGATATTTTTCTAAGTTTTTTTTTGTTAAAAGTAAAAAAAATCGATAACTTTGGTTAAAATTATCACAGATTTATCGTTCAACCATTCGTTTTAAAGGTATTGACGAGATCTTTCGAAAGATACCCATCTTGAAACTTTGCCCCCCCGGGTGGGAACTTCCCCCCCCCGGTGGGGGGGCAACCGATGCCCCCCCATGCACAAAATTTTTTTCCTAGCTAACTACTACTATTATCAATAATTCATATTAATTTTACAATCATAAGTGTAAAATAACTCTCTTTATGCCCATTTATACGGAATTTTGTCCTATGCTGCCATGTTAAAAATTTGCATAAAATGCGATCACAACGCCACCTATTGAGCGATTGATCCCAAAATCTAATCAGCACCAGTTTATGTCAGGGTGCAACTAAATACCAAGTCTGGTTAAATTTCATTTATTGGTTCGTGAGATACAGCGTCCACAAAAAAATGATACAGACAGACAGACAGACAGACAGACAGACAGACATTTTCTAAAAACTATTAATTCGTGTTCTCCATATCCCAAAACATGTAAATCCATCAAAAAGTGGACTTCGAAAATTTTCGCGAATCCAATACTTTCTCTATATTACATATAGAAGAAAGTAAAAAAATCCTAGACTGTTTCGGCGACAAAATTTCAAAAGTCGCCAAAGAGTCCTTTACTAAAGTTGATCCGAATATTTACTTTACTTACATCGTACACAGAAATTTAAGGGGAAGGAACAACTTTAGTATTGGATTCCCTTGAATAAATTAAAAATTTGGCACCGAAGAAGACATTTCTTTCTAAGGTCTTTACTTACAAAAATGGAATAGTCATTTTTATTCATATACAAAATGGTAATGAACAGCAAATCTCTTTATATATAAATGGCTAAGGGAATTTTCTTCCTGTTTGTCCGTGGCTGGACACAAGTTGATTGGCTAAGAGAGATTTTCTTCTTTTTTTCTGTGTACTGTTGCCACCAGTTTTTCATACTTTAGTTAATATAAAAAATTGTCACCAGCTTTTCATACTTCAGTTAATTTAAAAAAATCTAATTGTCCGATCGGTAAGTTAATTAAACCGACGGATTCAGGAAAATGCCCCTTTCATTTGATATCTTATTTGTAACGAAATTTTGATTAGATTTTTTAAAATTAATTAAAATGGGAAAATAATACCCTAGTAAAAGCTTTAAAAATGGACATTTAATTTTTAATTGTTGCCAAAAAAAATTACTTTTTTTTTTTTCTTTTCGACATAAAATAAAATATGCTTTCACGCGAAAAAAATAAAAAACTAGTATGTTGTGGCCACCACGAGACTTTCTTCTATATTTTCCTATACAAATTCAGTCAGTAACAATAATTAAAAAAAAAAAAAAAAAAAAAAAAAAAAAAAAAGTGGGACTTTGACAAAATTTTGGGTAAAATGTGAAAATTATTCTAAGTTTGTCAAAACACGGAAACCGTGGGACTTTGACAAAATTAGGGGAAAAATGCAAAAATATGTTAAAGTTTGTCAAGACACGGAAACCGTAGGACTTTGACAAAATTAGGGGAAAAAAGCAAAAATTAGTTTAAGTTTGTCAGAACACGGAAACCGTGGGAGTTTGATAAAATTAAGGGGAGAGAGAAAAAAAAAAATTTTTTTCTAAGTTTTTTTTCGTAAAAAGTAAAAAAAAAATCGATAACTTTGTTTTAAATTATCACAGATTTATTGTTCAACCATTCGTTTTAAAGGTACTGACGAGACCTTTCGAAAGATACCCATCATGAAAATTTTTGCCCTATATCACCCTGTTAAAAATTTAGAAAAAGCGGGATGGCAACGCAACCTCTAAGACAATTTTTACCAAAAGTTGATAGGCACTAATTTATGTCAAGGTGCAACTACATACCAATTTGTATGAAATTCTGTGCAGTAGTTCCAGAGATACAGTTGCCACAAAATTTTGTCACACACACACAGACAGACAGACAGACATTTTCTAAAAATGGTAAAATCGTGTTCTACAGCTCTCAAAACGTGTAAATCCATCAAAAACCCGAAATCGAAAATTTTTACGAATCCAATACTTTCTTCTATTGAAGATAGAAGAAAGTAATAAGTAAAAAATAAATAAATAAATACATATTAAATTTGCTCCTGCACATGAAAAAAGGAAAATATGAAAATGGAGTAAAAAAAAATAAATAAATAATAATAATAATAAAATAAAAATAATAATATACCTCAATTTTAGATATTTCCCCCCTTTTATTTAAACAGTATGTTAAATAGATGAATCGCGCTTGGCATGAAAGCTAATTCAGCATTCATTTAAGAGCTTTACTCATTGATAATCCTGAGTAATTTTTAAAATTTTGATGCTGAAATAGATCGGACATTTTTCGCCAAGGACTCCAATTTCGTAAAAGCCACTTTAAGCCAAGTAGCGCATAAAAAATGTAAATAAATTATAAAATGTTGAAAAACAGAAAAGAAAGAAAAGGAAAGGAAAGGAAAGCGAAAAGAAAACAACAACAAAATAATAATAAAACAAAATAATAATAATAACAGAATAACAATAATATTAATAATAATAACATAAATTATATATTTTTGTCTAAAGTGACGATAACACTTCAAAAGTTGCCAAGGGGAGCTACATTAAGGCTGTACCATGATCAGGTTTACATATTTCATTATTTATTTTTCTGTATAGCAACTACTATAAGGCTCATTTCACGTGAAATCACCTAAGGCGGTTGCCCTCATGTCACAGATATTAATGAAATTTTTTTATTATAAAGTACATAGTGAAAAAGGCTTAAAATATTTTTTTCAGAATTTTTTAGTCAAAACTAAGAATAAGGGGTCATTTCGAAATTTAACTATAATTTAATAAAATGGCGTCAATGAGCATGATGGTTTATGAGTTTTAAACCACCATAACACTTTTATTTATAGACCAGTTTTGTTCATTTTGGTGTCATTAGAAAGATAAAAGTATAAACTATGAAATAAAATTATGCAAATGCTGAAAATGCATTTAAAAAATTGTAATAAAAGCATTTTTTGAATGAATTTTTTTGCAAACTTCAAGAATTTTTTGCAATAAAACCTCACATCTCACCACACTATTTTTTTTTCTCATAATATACAATGACATACTTTGCAATATAAAAAATATCAAGAGGGTGTTCTTTGTATTTTGTGATTAAACTATTAAAGAAGTAAAATACATAAATATTTCGTTAAGTTCTGTTTAATGTCTAACTGATGTACAACAAATGAATCATACAACTACAACATGCATTCTTAACATTTTAATGATTATTATTATTTTTAAATAATTTATGAATGGATAATATTATATCTGAGCTGAAAATATAAAAGTGAATATTACTACACGTCATGGTAAAAATGCATGCGTTGGAATTAGTGATACTATAAAATGTTTAGCCACAAGAGCAAACTTGCAATGTCCATATTACAATCACATATTAAGTCCAAAAGAAATGTTTACATTTGCAAAAATTTATGTTCCAGGAATACACAGTTTATATTACAACTGAGGAAGTAACAAATTCACAAAGCTGTTAGATAAACGATATGAAAATTGTTCAAATATTCCTGGGACAAGAGTAAATCATTTCTTCCAACCACTGGATGAAAGAAGACTGCCTGTAAAGCATATTTCATCATCTAATATATTTTTTCAAGTTTCTTTTGGACTTCAAATCAAATAATTTATCAATATAAAAGAAGAAAAAATTCTTGTAGCTATCTATGGCAGTAACTGGTGGCTTGGAACAATACTGGAGATTATTGAAGAACATCGAAATGCAAATATGAAATTTATGAATCCAAGTAGAACTTCCTCAGCTTATTCACGGCCTAATCATTCTGATGTTTGTTGGGTTCCATATGAAACTATTTTAATGAATGTGCCTATCTCAAGCACAAGCACTGGTCACTTATTACTTTCAACTCAAATATAATATTATCCATTCAGAAATTATTTTAAACTAGTATATAACCCCGTCAAAAATGACGAGATGTGAAATCAGTTAAGGTAGTGAATCAACGAATGCTTTGCCAGCTTCGCTGGACACTATATTTAAAGGGGACTAATGTGCAAGTTTCAACCTGACGGGACTAATATGCAAGTTGTAACTGACAGGACTAATGTGCAAGTTGCACCGAACGAACAAACTATTTCTTTTAACGAAAATATCTACTAACCCTGGACGATAGGTCTAATGTAACGTATCATATTATATATCGTAATATAACTCAATACTTATTTCGCTTCCTTCTTCGACTCATTTTAATAAGTATCTTTTATATGCATGGGCAAATTTAATGTTTTTTAATTTTTAATTTTTCACGTGAAAATTTATGCGCCTTATTTTATATGAAAAAATATATATGTATAACAATAACTGGTAAATGTTTTTGGCAACAATCATAAATTTAAATGTCCAATTTTGAAATTATTTTCATATTTTAATTAAGGTCATTGTGCCTAAATGCGAAGTGATTTTTGGTAAGTTTATCGCATTTAGGAAACTTATACCATTTTAGTAAACAAATAATTATGAAAAGAAAGAAAAAATGGTTGAATATTATACTCATAGTTCTAAACTAGTGTTTTGTGTCATTTTTTTTTCAAGAAATTAAAAAAATATCAGTAATTTATGAAAATATATACCAGCGTCGCATTTAGGAAATTTTTGTCGCATTTCTATGTCCTAAATGCGATGTTCAAACTCCCTAAATGCGATAATGCATTTAATGCATGGGAGTTACTTTAATGTTATTAACATTTTCCAAAGAAGGTTGAAAACTGTTATTAACACTTTCCAACAAGGTTGAAAAGTGTTTATGACTTCGGTTTGTCTGTCTGTCTGTCCGCACTCTAACTCCCGCAAATATTTATGGAATTTCTTAAAACTGATATATGTTATTCAAGATCACTATTGGACGTTCCCTATTGAAAATGGAGTTTATAACACTACTAGTTTGTGTACAGGGGCACCCGAAAGTATTTCAAAGCATTTGTGTTCTATGAGAGGTATTTCTACAAACCATATTTTCCTACCTTTACTGTAGACATATCTTAATGAAATTGAATAAGTTCTTAAAGTTTACTATAGGATGTTTTCTGTGTAAAATGGAGGAAATATCACCATCGGTTTATGTACAGGGACACTCAAAAGTATTCCAAAGCATCGCGTTCTGTGAGAGATATTTCTATAAATCAAATTTTAATAACTTTACTTTCCACGAAGTTTTTGGAAATTTAAATATGGTATTTATATGCACAAAAGAATGCTTTCCACAGAATATAGCCTGATTAGCATTAGATTTACAGGGTGGCACAAAAATATCCAGTTACATTAACAGCTATTAAAAAAAATGGCTAGAATTGTACTTTCGTTTACGTTAAGCGTTTTTAACACATTCTAACATTTTTTAAAGGTGAATATGATACCTTTACTGCTTTGTGTACAGGTACACCCGAAAGTATTTCAAAGCATTGTGTTCTATGAGAGGTATTTTTATAAACCATATTTTCATACCTTTACTGTAGACATATTTTAATGAAATTGAAATATGTTATTCAAGATCACTATCGGGCGTTCCCTATTGAAAATGGTGTTTATACCTCTACTGGTTTGTGCACAGGACACCCAAAAGCATTCGAAAGCATTGTGTTCTATGAGAGGTATTTCTATAAACCATATTTTCATACTTTTACTGTAGACATATCTTAATGAAATTGAAATATGTTATTCAAATTCCCTATTGGATGTTTCCTGTATAAACTGGAGGAAATACCACCACCGATTTATATACAGGGACACTCAAAAGTATTCCAAAGCATTGCGTTCTATTAGAGATATTTCTATAAATCAAATTTTAATAACTTTACTTTCCACGAAGTTTTTGGAAATTTAAATATGGTATTTATATGCACAAAAGAATGTTTTGCACAGAATATAGCATGATTAGCATTAGATTTACAGGGTGACACAAAAATATCCAGTTACATTAACAGCTATTTAAAAAAAATGGCTAGAATTGTACTTTCGTTTACGTTAAGCGTTTTTAACACATTCTAACATTTTTTAAGGGTGAATATGATACCTCTACTGGTTTGTGTACAGGGATACCCGAAAGTATTTCAAAGCATTGTGTTCTATGAGAGGTATTTCTATAAACCATATTTTCATACCTTTACTGTAGATATATTTTAATGAAATTGAAATATGTTATTCAAGATCACTATCGGGCGTTCCCTATTGAAAATGGAGTTTATACCTCTACTGGTTTGTGCACAGGACACCCAAAAGCATTCGAAAGCATTGTGTTCTATGAGAGGTATTTCTATAAACCATATTTTCATACCTTTACTGTAGACATATTTTAATGAAATTGAAATATGTTATTCAAATTCTCTATTGGATGTTTCCTGTATAAAATGGAGGAAATACCACCACCGATTTATATACAGGGACACTCAAAAGTATTCCAAAGCATTGCGTTCTATTAGAGGTATTTCTATAAATCAAATTTTAATAACTTTACTTTCCCCGAAGTTTTTGGAAATTTAAATATGGTATTTATATGCACAAAAGAATGCTTTGCACAGAATATAGCATGATTAGCATTAGATTTACAGGGTGGCACAAAAATATCCAGTTACATTAAGAGCTATTAAAAAAAAATGGCTAGAATTGTACTTTCGTTTACATTAAGCGTTTTTAACACATTCTAATTTTTTATAAGGGTGAATATGATTTCAGTTTTACGTATCTGCCTGTCCGCCTGTTTGTCTGCCTGTCTGTCTGTCCGAGCTCTAAATATCATAAATATTTATGGAATTTCTTCAAAGTGATATATGTTATTCAAGTTCACTATCGGATGTTCCCTATTTAAAATGGAGTTTATACCTATACTGGTTTGTGTACACGGACACCCGGAAGCACTTCAAAGCATTGTGTTCTATGAGAGGTATTTCTATTGGTTTTACTGTAGACATATCTCAATTAAATTGAAATATGTCATTCAAGTTCACTACTGGATGTTTCTTGTATAAAATGGCGGAAATACCACCACCGATTTATATACAGGGACACTCAAAAGTATTCCAAACCATTGCGTTCTATTAGAGATATTTCTATAAATCAAATTTTAATAACTTTACTTTCCCCGAAGTTTTTGGAAATTTAAATATGGTATTTATATGCACAAAAGAATGCTTTGCACAGAATATAGCATCATTAGCATTAGATTTACAGGGTGGCACAAAAATATCCAGTTACATTAAGAGCTATTAAAAAAAATGGCTAGAATTGTACTTTCGTTTACATTAAGCGTTTTTAACACATTCTAATATTTTATAAGGGTGAATATGATTTCAGTTTTATGTATCTGCCTGTCCGCCTGTTTGTCTGCCTGTCTGTCTGTCCGAGCTCTAAATATCATAAATATTTAAGGAATTTCTTCAAAGTGATATATGTTATTCAAGTTCACTATCGGATGTTCCCTATTTAAAATGGAGTTTATACCTATACTGGTTTGGGTACACGGACACCCGGAAGCATTTCAAAGCATTGTGTTCTATGAGAGGTATTTCTATTGGTTTTACTGTAGACATATCTCAATTAAATTGAAATATGTTATTCAAGTTCACTACTGGATGTTTCTTGTATAAAATGGCGGAAATACCACCACCGATTTATGTACAGCGACAGTTAAAAGTATTCCAAAGCATGCGTGCTATGAGAGATATTTCTATAAATGAAATTTTAATAACTTTACTTTCCACGAAGTTTTAGGAAATTGAAATATGTTATTTATATGCAGAAAAAAATGCTCTGCATAGAATATAGCATGATTAGCATTAGGTTTACAGGGTGACACAAAAATATCCATTTATATTAAGAGCTACTGATAAAACAATTCTAGAATTGCACTTTCGTTTACATTAAGCGTTTTTAACACTTTCTAACATTTTTAAGTGTGAATATGATTTCAGTTTGTGTATCTGTCCATCTGTCTGTCCGTCTGTCTGCCCGCGCTCTAACTCCTGTAAATATTAATGGAATTTCTCGAAACTGATATATTTTATTGATGTTCACTATCGGATGTTCCATATTGAAAATGGAGTGAATATCTCTTCTGGTTTGTGTACAGGGATACCCAAAAGCATTCGAAAGCATTGTGTTTTATGAGTGTTATTTTTATAAACATTATCCCTATAGAATGTTCCCCATTCAAAACGACATTAATAGGTCCTGTACAACTAGTTTGTTCACAGGGACAACAACAACAACAACAAAAAAAAAAAATGCCAATGCATTACGGTTTAGGACAGAATTTTTTAAAAGTTGAGTCTTTCTACTGCAAAAATCATAAAAATATTGAAATGTATTGTTAATATTCTAAAATAATATTTTGTATAGAATATGGTATGATTAACTTTCTGATTTAAAGGGCTAGACTAAAATATTCAGAGAGATCAAAAGCTGTAATTATAATTTAATGGCTGCATTTTATTTTGCGTTAAGCCTTTTTAACTCTTTCCAAAATGCCTAAGAGTAATTTTAAAATCTGTTAGTCTATCTGTATATTTTTCAGTCCTTCTGTCTGTTGTGTGATAACGTTGTAAAGTTTGCGTTGACGCAAACTCCATCTTAACTTAATTAGGTCACTAAATGGATAAGTAAGAGAACACAAGACTTGAATTAACAATAACTAAAGTTTATTTGAGCAGATTAATGGGGAGGGTGGCCTGACAATTAAACTAGCTCAGTCAGTGTATTACTCAATCAAAATATATATATCAACAATTAAATTAGATTATCTTAAATATCTCACCCCAGCAAGCAATTGAAGGTGTAGCGACGGTTGCACTCGTAACTCCACTGCTGCGACTTCACTTTCAATCAGAGGATTCCCTACAGATCGAAATTCACTTTCACGAGCGCTAGCAAGTACTCGTACTAACACTCATCTAAATTTCTACTACTCAATATTCGCCAAAGTAAGACTTTCAACAATCCACTATAATACTCCAATATCCACACTATAATATGCTCCGACATCCACTATAATATCCTCCAACATCCACTATAATATCCTCCAACATCCACTCCCATCTACTAAACCATTTTATACTTCTTAATACATCCTCCTCTCTCTTCATTTCAATCCGTCCTTTTAAAATCACTTCTAATTTATCTAACATTCAAAATCTAAGTCTTTTATGGCAGCACCCTGCCGACACAAAGCTAACTCGACCTCAACTTTCGCCGAGTCACTGGCGACGAAGCGATATTAACCGTCCCCACTTTCTACTTTGCTGGATTCTGCTTAATTAAAACAACTGTGGTGACGTTCTGACGTCTCAACCTCACAACGTAGGCAAAGAATATTAAAAGTTATTCGATA
The DNA here is from genome assembly GCA_963930645.1 of Salticus scenicus. Lineage (NCBI taxonomy): Eukaryota > Metazoa > Arthropoda > Arachnida > Araneae > Salticidae > Salticus > Salticus scenicus. The sequence goes on from CAWVNO010000214.1 coordinate 66,163, forward strand.
CAACAATTACGTACAGTTGGAAGGTGTTACTAATCAATAGGTACTGCATGATTTTTCTTTCTTGTTTAAGTCTTAACGTGTTTTCAATTTCTGTATCTATGTGCCCGAATCTCCATTTGTCTATCTGTCCATGTACCGCCCTTAGCGTCCGGAAATATTTTCTGAATTTTTAAAAAAATATATATGTTGTTCATATTCACTATTGAATGTTCCCAAATAAAAAGGGTATTAATAGGTACTGTACAACATGTTTATGTACAGGAACGCGCAAAAAATGCCAATGCGTTGCATTTTAGGACATACATTTTTATAATTTACATTTAAAGAACTTTCATACTGTACTTTCAACTGTAAAATCATAAAGAAATTGGCATTTATTGTTAATTTGCTAAAATAATGTTTTGTATAAAATATGATTTTGTTAACCTTCAAATTTACAGGGCTACACTGAAATTTTCAGATAGATTAAGGGCTGCAATTACAATCGAAGGGCGACGGTTTCTTTTTTGTTAAGCATTTTTAACACTTTCAAACAGTGTTTAAGAATGATTAGGAATTCAATTAGTCTGTCTGTATGCCTTTCAGAACTACTGTTTGTTTGTTGTGTGATAACTTAGGCACAGAACTTTCAAAGTTATAAGATACAACAATTACGTGCAGTTAGAAGGTGTTAATAATCATTGCGTAATGCATGATTTTTCGTTTTTTTTTTATAGTTTATAATATACCTAATACCACATAACTATTTCAAGATAAAATGTTGTGTAACTCTATGTGCAACTCTGCCTTTAACAGTGTGTGTAACTCTTCCTTTTTATTAACAGTGTGTGGAACTTTGTGTCTAAATCTGCTGTTTGTTAACAGTGTGTAACTCTTCTTTTTTTTTAACAGTGTGTGTGTAATTCTGTGTGTATTGCTGAACTTTTCTAACAGTTTACGTAACGCTATGTGAAACTGTCACCGTGTGTGCAACCCTGTATGCAATTAACAGTGTGTGTGTAGCTCTTCTTTCTTATTAACAGTGTGTGTAACTCCATGTGTAATTTTGTTTTTTATTAACAGTTTTTTTTTTAACATTGTGTGTGTAACACTGTGTGTATCGCTGATTTTTAGCAAACAACGTGTGTAATTTTACTTATGTGTAACTAACAGTGTGTGTAACCCTGTACGTAATTAAAAGTGTGTGTGCAACTCTGCCTTCTTATTAACTCTGAGTATGTAACTCTGTGTGTAACTCTTTATTAACAGCGCCTTTTTATTAACAGTGCATGTAACTCTGTGTATAATCCTGCCTTTTTATTAGCTGTGTGTGTAATTCAATGTTCAATTCTTTTTTTTTTTTTTGAACAATGTGTGTAACTTTGCATGTATCATTTTTTGCTGTGTATAATTCCGCCTTT
>CAWVNO010000215.1:0-11810 GCA_963930645.1 Salticus scenicus
GATCGCAAAGATCGCAAAAGCTTCTATTAGCTGCTGTGGAATCGACTTTTAAAAATGAGAGGGTCGTAAAAATTCGACCAAAAAAATTTTTGGCGACGAAACGAGCACATGCATTCTTAAAAGGGCTCTCCTGGCCAAATGGTTTAACTTTGGCAGGTCCCTCGTGCTTTATCATGAAAGTAGACTTCGTGGGCAGATTCTGGAAGTGATTGCGATCGCAAAGCTCTATTAGTTGCTTTGGAATCGGCTTAAAAAATTCTGCGAAAATCGCAAATTAGGCTCTCCTGGCCAAATGTTTAACTTTGGCAGGTCCCTGCTGTTCTGTTATGAAACTAGATTATGTTTTGACATTCTGGAAGTGATTGCGATCGCAAAGCTCTATTAGCTGCTGTGGAATCGACTTTTAAAAATGAGAGGTCGTAAAATTCGACAAAAAAATTTGGCGACGAAATCGAGCACATGCCTTCATAAAAGGGCTCTCCTGGCCAAATGGTTTAACTTTGGCAGGTCCCTCGTGCTTTATCATGAAAGTAGACTTCGTGGGGCAGATTCTGGAAGTGATTGCGATCGCAAAGCTCTATTAGTTGCTTTGGAATCGGCTTTTGAAAAAAATTCTGCGAAAATCGCAAAAATTTTGGGTATCGAAATCTGGCAAAAGTCTGCATAAAAGGGCTCTCCTGGCCAAATGGTTTAACTTTGGCAGGTCCCTGCTGTTCTGTTATGAAACTAGAATATGTTTTGACATTCTGGAAGTGATTGCGATCGCAAAGCTCTATTAGCTGCTGTGGAATCGACTTTTAAAAATGAGAGGTCGTAAAATTCGACAAAAAAATTTGGCGACGAAATCGAGCACATGCCTTCATAAAAGGGCTCTCCTGGCCAAATGGTTTAACTTTGGCAGGTCCCTCGTGCTTTATCATGAAAGTAGACTTCGTGGGGCAGATTCTGGAAGTGATTGCGATCGCAAAGCTCTATTAGTTGCTTTGGAATCGGCTTTTGAAAAAAATTCTGCGAAAATCGCAAAAATTTTGGGTATCGAAATCTGGCAAAAGTCTGCATAAAAGGGCTCTCCTGGCCAAATGGTTTAACTTTGGCAGGTCCCTGCTGTTCTGTTATGAAACTAGAATATGTTTTGCACATTCTGGAAGTGATTGCGATCGCAAAGCTCTATTAGCTGCTGTGGAATCGACTTTTAAAAATGAGAGGTCGTAAAATTCGACAAAAAAATTTGGCGACGAAATCGAGCACATGCCTTCATAAAAGGGCTCTCCTGGCCAAATGGTTTAACTTTGGCAGGTCCCTCGTGCTTTATCATGAAAGTAGACTTCGTGGGGCAGATTCTGGAAGTGATTGCGATCGCAAAGCTCTATTAGTTGCTTTGGAATCGGCTTTTGAAAAAAATTCTGCGAAAATCGCAAAAATTTTGGGTATCGAAATCTGGCAAAAGTCTGCATAAAAGGGCTCTCCTGGCCAAATGGTTTAACTTTGGCAGGTCCCTGCTGTTCTGTTATGAAACTAGAATATGTTTTGCACATTCTGGAAGTGATTGCGATCGCAAAGCTCTATTAGCTGCTGTGGAATCGACTTTTAAAAATGAGAGGTCGTAAAATTCGACAAAAAAATTTGGCGACGAAATCGAGCACATGCCTTCATAAAAGGGCTCTCCTGGCCAAATGGTTTAACTTTGGCAGGTCCCTCGTGCTTTATCATGAAAGTAGACTTCGTGGGGCAGATTCTGGAAGTGATTGCGATCGCAAAGCTCTATTAGTTGCTTTGGAATCGGCTTTTGAAAAAAATTCTGCGAAAATCGCAAAAATTTTGGGTATCGAAATCTGGCAAAAGTCTGCATAAAAGGGCTCTCCTGGCCAAATGGTTTAACTTTGGCAGGTCCCTGCTGTTCTGTTATGAAACTAGAATATGTTTTGCACATTCTGGAAGTGATTGCGATCGCAAAGCTCTATTAGCTGCTGTGGAATCGACTTTTAAAAATGAGAGGTCGTAAAATTCGACAAAAAAATTTGGCGACGAAATCGAGCACATGCCTTCATAAAAGGGCTCTCCTGGCCAAATGGTTTAACTTTGGCAGGTCCCTCGTGCTTTATCATGAAAGTAGACTTCGTGGGGCAGATTCTGGAAGTGATTGCGATCGCAAAGCTCTATTAGTTGCTTTGGAATCGGCTTTTGAAAAAAATTCTGCGAAAATCGCAAAAATTTTGGGTATCGAAATCTGGCAAAAGTCTGCATAAAAGGGCTCTCCTGGCCAAATGGTTTAACTTTGGCAGGTCCCTGCTGTTCTGTTATGAAACTAGAATATGTTTTGCACATTCTGGAAGTGATTGCGATCGCAAAGCTCTATTAGCTGCTGTGGAATCGACTTTTAAAAATGAGAGGTCGTAAAATTCGACAAAAAAATTTGGCGACGAAATCGAGCACATGCCTTCATAAAAGGGCTCTCCTGGCCAAATGGTTTAACTTTGGCAGGTCCCTCGTGCTTTATCATGAAAGTAGACTTCGTGGGGCAGATTCTGGAAGTGATTGCGATCGCAAAGCTCTATTAGTTGCTTTGGAATCGGCTTTTGAAAAAAATTCTGCGAAAATCGCAAAAATTTTGGGTATCGAAATCTGGCAAAAGTCTGCATAAAAGGGCTCTCCTGGCCAAATGGTTTAACTTTGGCAGGTCCCTGCTGTTCTGTTATGAAACTAGAATATGTTTTGCACATTCTGGAAGTGATTGCGATCGCAAAGCTCTATTAGCTGCTGTGGAATCGACTTTTAAAAATGAGAGGTCGTAAAATTCGACAAAAAAATTTGGCGACGAAATCGAGCACATGCCTTCATAAAAGGGCTCTCCTGGCCAAATGGTTTAACTTTGGCAGGTCCCTCGTGCTTTATCATGAAAGTAGACTTCGTGGGGCAGATTCTGGAAGTGATTGCGATCGCAAAGCTCTATTAGTTGCTTTGGAATCGGCTTTTGAAAAAAATTCTGCGAAAATCGCAAAAATTTTGGGTATCGAAATCTGGCAAAAGTCTGCATAAAAGGGCTCTCCTGGCCAAATGGTTTAACTTTGGCAGGTCCCTGCTGTTCTGTTATGAAACTAGAATATGTTTTGCACATTCTGGAAGTGATTGCGATCGCAAAGCTCTATTAGCTGCTGTGGAATCGACTTTTAAAAATGAGAGGTCGTAAAATTCGACAAAAAAATTTGGCGACGAAATCGAGCACATGCCTTCATAAAAGGGCTCTCCTGGCCAAATGGTTTAACTTTGGCAGGTCCCTCGTGCTTTATCATGAAAGTAGACTTCGTGGGGCAGATTCTGGAAGTGATTGCGATCGCAAAGCTCTATTAGTTGCTTTGGAATCGGCTTTTGAAAAAAATTCTGCGAAAATCGCAAAAATTTTGGGTATCGAAATCTGGCAAAAGTCTGCATAAAAGGGCTCTCCTGGCCAAATGGTTTAACTTTGGCAGGTCCCTGCTGTTCTGTTATGAAACTAGAATATGTTTTGCACATTCTGGAAGTGATTGCGATCGCAAAGCTCTATTAGCTGCTGTGGAATCGACTTTTAAAAATGAGAGGTCGTAAAATTCGACAAAAAAATTTGGCGACGAAATCGAGCACATGCCTTCATAAAAGGGCTCTCCTGGCCAAATGGTTTAACTTTGGCAGGTCCCTCGTGCTTTATCATGAAAGTAGACTTCGTGGGGCAGATTCTGGAAGTGATTGCGATCGCAAAGCTCTATTAGTTGCTTTGGAATCGGCTTTTGAAAAAAATTCTGCGAAAATCGCAAAAATTTTGGGTATCGAAATCTGGCAAAAGTCTGCATAAAAGGGCTCTCCTGGCCAAATGGTTTAACTTTGGCAGGTCCCTGCTGTTCTGTTATGAAACTAGAATATGTTTTGCACATTCTGGAAGTGATTGCGATCGCAAAGCTCTATTAGCTGCTGTGGAATCGACTTTTAAAAATGAGAGGTCGTAAAATTCGACAAAAAAATTTGGCGACGAAATCGAGCACATGCCTTCATAAAAGGGCTCTCCTGGCCAAATGGTTTAACTTTGGCAGGTCCCTCGTGCTTTATCATGAAAGTAGACTTCGTGGGGCAGATTCTGGAAGTGATTGCGATCGCAAAGCTCTATTAGTTGCTTTGGAATCGGCTTTTGAAAAAAATTCTGCGAAAATCGCAAAAATTTTGGGTATCGAAATCTGGCAAAAGTCTGCATAAAAGGGCTCTCCTGGCCAAATGGTTTAACTTTGGCAGGTCCCTGCTGTTCTGTTATGAAACTAGAATATGTTTTGCACATTCTGGAAGTGATTGCGATCGCAAAGCTCTATTAGCTGCTGTGGAATCGACTTTTAAAAATGAGAGGTCGTAAAATTCGACAAAAAAATTTGGCGACGAAATCGAGCACATGCCTTCATAAAAGGGCTCTCCTGGCCAAATGGTTTAACTTTGGCAGGTCCCTCGTGCTTTATCATGAAAGTAGACTTCGTGGGGCAGATTCTGGAAGTGATTGCGATCGCAAAGCTCTATTAGTTGCTTTGGAATCGGCTTTTGAAAAAAATTCTGCGAAAATCGCAAAAATTTTGGGTATCGAAATCTGGCAAAAGTCTGCATAAAAGGGCTCTCCTGGCCAAATGGTTTAACTTTGGCAGGTCCCTGCTGTTCTGTTATGAAACTAGAATATGTTTTGCACATTCTGGAAGTGATTGCGATCGCAAAGCTCTATTAGCTGCTGTGGAATCGACTTTTAAAAATGAGAGGTCGTAAAATTCGACAAAAAAATTTGGCGACGAAATCGAGCACATGCCTTCATAAAAGGGCTCTCCTGGCCAAATGGTTTAACTTTGGCAGGTCCCTCGTGCTTTATCATGAAAGTAGACTTCGTGGGGCAGATTCTGGAAGTGATTGCGATCGCAAAGCTCTATTAGTTGCTTTGGAATCGGCTTTTGAAAAAAATTCTGCGAAAATCGCAAAAATTTTGGGTATCGAAATCTGGCAAAAGTCTGCATAAAAGGGCTCTCCTGGCCAAATGGTTTAACTTTGGCAGGTCCCTGCTGTTCTGTTATGAAACTAGAATATGTTTTGCACATTCTGGAAGTGATTGCGATCGCAAAGCTCTATTAGCTGCTGTGGAATCGACTTTTAAAAATGAGAGGTCGTAAAATTCGACAAAAAAATTTGGCGACGAAATCGAGCACATGCCTTCATAAAAGGGCTCTCCTGGCCAAATGGTTTAACTTTGGCAGGTCCCTCGTGCTTTATCATGAAAGTAGACTTCGTGGGGCAGATTCTGGAAGTGATTGCGATCGCAAAGCTCTATTAGTTGCTTTGGAATCGGCTTTTGAAAAAAATTCTGCGAAAATCGCAAAAATTTTGGGTATCGAAATCTGGCAAAAGTCTGCATAAAAGGGCTCTCCTGGCCAAATGGTTTAACTTTGGCAGGTCCCTGCTGTTCTGTTATGAAACTAGAATATGTTTTGCACATTCTGGAAGTGATTGCGATCGCAAAGCTCTATTAGCTGCTGTGGAATCGACTTTTAAAAATGAGAGGTCGTAAAATTCGACAAAAAAATTTGGCGACGAAATCGAGCACATGCCTTCATAAAAGGGCTCTCCTGGCCAAATGGTTTAACTTTGGCAGGTCCCTCGTGCTTTATCATGAAAGTAGACTTCGTGGGGCAGATTCTGGAAGTGATTGCGATCGCAAAGCTCTATTAGTTGCTTTGGAATCGGCTTTTGAAAAAAATTCTGCGAAAATCGCAAAAATTTTGGGTATCGAAATCTGGCAAAAGTCTGCATAAAAGGGCTCTCCTGGCCAAATGGTTTAACTTTGGCAGGTCCCTGCTGTTCTGTTATGAAACTAGAATATGTTTTGCACATTCTGGAAGTGATTGCGATCGCAAAGCTCTATTAGCTGCTGTGGAATCGACTTTTAAAAATGAGAGGTCGTAAAATTCGACAAAAAAATTTGGCGACGAAATCGAGCACATGCCTTCATAAAAGGGCTCTCCTGGCCAAATGGTTTAACTTTGGCAGGTCCCTCGTGCTTTATCATGAAAGTAGACTTCGTGGGGCAGATTCTGGAAGTGATTGCGATCGCAAAGCTCTATTAGTTGCTTTGGAATCGGCTTTTGAAAAAAATTCTGCGAAAATCGCAAAAATTTTGGGTATCGAAATCTGGCAAAAGTCTGCATAAAAGGGCTCTCCTGGCCAAATGGTTTAACTTTGGCAGGTCCCTGCTGTTCTGTTATGAAACTAGAATATGTTTTGCACATTCTGGAAGTGATTGCGATCGCAAAGCTCTATTAGCTGCTGTGGAATCGACTTTTAAAAATGAGAGGTCGTAAAATTCGACAAAAAAATTTGGCGACGAAATCGAGCACATGCCTTCATAAAAGGGCTCTCCTGGCCAAATGGTTTAACTTTGGCAGGTCCCTCGTGCTTTATCATGAAAGTAGACTTCGTGGGGCAGATTCTGGAAGTGATTGCGATCGCAAAGCTCTATTAGTTGCTTTGGAATCGGCTTTTGAAAAAAATTCTGCGAAAATCGCAAAAATTTTGGGTATCGAAATCTGGCAAAAGTCTGCATAAAAGGGCTCTCCTGGCCAAATGGTTTAACTTTGGCAGGTCCCTGCTGTTCTGTTATGAAACTAGAATATGTTTTGCACATTCTGGAAGTGATTGCGATCGCAAAGCTCTATTAGCTGCTGTGGAATCGACTTTTAAAAATGAGAGGTCGTAAAATTCGACAAAAAAATTTGGCGACGAAATCGAGCACATGCCTTCATAAAAGGGCTCTCCTGGCCAAATGGTTTAACTTTGGCAGGTCCCTCGTGCTTTATCATGAAAGTAGACTTCGTGGGGCAGATTCTGGAAGTGATTGCGATCGCAAAGCTCTATTAGTTGCTTTGGAATCGGCTTTTGAAAAAAATTCTGCGAAAATCGCAAAAATTTTGGGTATCGAAATCTGGCAAAAGTCTGCATAAAAGGGCTCTCCTGGCCAAATGGTTTAACTTTGGCAGGTCCCTGCTGTTCTGTTATGAAACTAGAATATGTTTTGCACATTCTGGAAGTGATTGCGATCGCAAAGCTCTATTAGCTGCTGTGGAATCGACTTTTAAAAATGAGAGGTCGTAAAATTCGACAAAAAAATTTGGCGACGAAATCGAGCACATGCCTTCATAAAAGGGCTCTCCTGGCCAAATGGTTTAACTTTGGCAGGTCCCTCGTGCTTTATCATGAAAGTAGACTTCGTGGGGCAGATTCTGGAAGTGATTGCGATCGCAAAGCTCTATTAGTTGCTTTGGAATCGGCTTTTGAAAAAAATTCTGCGAAAATCGCAAAAATTTTGGGTATCGAAATCTGGCAAAAGTCTGCATAAAAGGGCTCTCCTGGCCAAATGGTTTAACTTTGGCAGGTCCCTGCTGTTCTGTTATGAAACTAGAATATGTTTTGCACATTCTGGAAGTGATTGCGATCGCAAAGCTCTATTAGCTGCTGTGGAATCGACTTTTAAAAATGAGAGGTCGTAAAATTCGACAAAAAAATTTGGCGACGAAATCGAGCACATGCCTTCATAAAAGGGCTCTCCTGGCCAAATGGTTTAACTTTGGCAGGTCCCTCGTGCTTTATCATGAAAGTAGACTTCGTGGGGCAGATTCTGGAAGTGATTGCGATCGCAAAGCTCTATTAGTTGCTTTGGAATCGGCTTTTGAAAAAAATTCTGCGAAAATCGCAAAAATTTTGGGTATCGAAATCTGGCAAAAGTCTGCATAAAAGGGCTCTCCTGGCCAAATGGTTTAACTTTGGCAGGTCCCTGCTGTTCTGTTATGAAACTAGAATATGTTTTGCACATTCTGGAAGTGATTGCGATCGCAAAGCTCTATTAGCTGCTGTGGAATCGACTTTTAAAAATGAGAGGTCGTAAAATTCGACAAAAAAATTTGGCGACGAAATCGAGCACATGCCTTCATAAAAGGGCTCTCCTGGCCAAATGGTTTAACTTTGGCAGGTCCCTCGTGCTTTATCATGAAAGTAGACTTCGTGGGGCAGATTCTGGAAGTGATTGCGATCGCAAAGCTCTATTAGTTGCTTTGGAATCGGCTTTTGAAAAAAATTCTGCGAAAATCGCAAAAATTTTGGGTATCGAAATCTGGCAAAAGTCTGCATAAAAGGGCTCTCCTGGCCAAATGGTTTAACTTTGGCAGGTCCCTGCTGTTCTGTTATGAAACTAGAATATGTTTTGCACATTCTGGAAGTGATTGCGATCGCAAAGCTCTATTAGCTGCTGTGGAATCGACTTTTAAAAATGAGAGGTCGTAAAATTCGACAAAAAAATTTGGCGACGAAATCGAGCACATGCCTTCATAAAAGGGCTCTCCTGGCCAAATGGTTTAACTTTGGCAGGTCCCTCGTGCTTTATCATGAAAGTAGACTTCGTGGGGCAGATTCTGGAAGTGATTGCGATCGCAAAGCTCTATTAGTTGCTTTGGAATCGGCTTTTGAAAAAAATTCTGCGAAAATCGCAAAAATTTTGGGTATCGAAATCTGGCAAAAGTCTGCATAAAAGGGCTCTCCTGGCCAAATGGTTTAACTTTGGCAGGTCCCTGCTGTTCTGTTATGAAACTAGAATATGTTTTGCACATTCTGGAAGTGATTGCGATCGCAAAGCTCTATTAGCTGCTGTGGAATCGACTTTTAAAAATGAGAGGTCGTAAAATTCGACAAAAAAATTTGGCGACGAAATCGAGCACATGCCTTCATAAAAGGGCTCTCCTGGCCAAATGGTTTAACTTTGGCAGGTCCCTCGTGCTTTATCATGAAAGTAGACTTCGTGGGGCAGATTCTGGAAGTGATTGCGATCGCAAAGCTCTATTAGTTGCTTTGGAATCGGCTTTTGAAAAAAATTCTGCGAAAATCGCAAAAATTTTGGGTATCGAAATCTGGCAAAAGTCTGCATAAAAGGGCTCTCCTGGCCAAATGGTTTAACTTTGGCAGGTCCCTGCTGTTCTGTTATGAAACTAGAATATGTTTTGCACATTCTGGAAGTGATTGCGATCGCAAAGCTCTATTAGCTGCTGTGGAATCGACTTTTAAAAATGAGAGGTCGTAAAATTCGACAAAAAAATTTGGCGACGAAATCGAGCACATGCCTTCATAAAAGGGCTCTCCTGGCCAAATGGTTTAACTTTGGCAGGTCCCTCGTGCTTTATCATGAAAGTAGACTTCGTGGGGCAGATTCTGGAAGTGATTGCGATCGCAAAGCTCTATTAGTTGCTTTGGAATCGGCTTTTGAAAAAAATTCTGCGAAAATCGCAAAAATTTTGGGTATCGAAATCTGGCAAAAGTCTGCATAAAAGGGCTCTCCTGGCCAAATGGTTTAACTTTGGCAGGTCCCTGCTGTTCTGTTATGAAACTAGAATATGTTTTGCACATTCTGGAAGTGATTGCGATCGCAAAGCTCTATTAGCTGCTGTGGAATCGACTTTTAAAAATGAGAGGTCGTAAAATTCGACAAAAAAATTTGGCGACGAAATCGAGCACATGCCTTCATAAAAGGGCTCTCCTGGCCAAATGGTTTAACTTTGGCAGGTCCCTCGTGCTTTATCATGAAAGTAGACTTCGTGGGGCAGATTCTGGAAGTGATTGCGATCGCAAAGCTCTATTAGTTGCTTTGGAATCGGCTTTTGAAAAAAATTCTGCGAAAATCGCAAAAATTTTGGGTATCGAAATCTGGCAAAAGTCTGCATAAAAGGGCTCTCCTGGCCAAATGGTTTAACTTTGGCAGGTCCCTGCTGTTCTGTTATGAAACTAGAATATGTTTTGCACATTCTGGAAGTGATTGCGATCGCAAAGCTCTATTAGCTGCTGTGGAATCGACTTTTAAAAATGAGAGGTCGTAAAATTCGACAAAAAAATTTGGCGACGAAATCGAGCACATGCCTTCATAAAAGGGCTCTCCTGGCCAAATGGTTTAACTTTGGCAGGTCCCTCGTGCTTTATCATGAAAGTAGACTTCGTGGGGCAGATTCTGGAAGTGATTGCGATCGCAAAGCTCTATTAGTTGCTTTGGAATCGGCTTTTGAAAAAAATTCTGCGAAAATCGCAAAAATTTTGGGTATCGAAATCTGGCAAAAGTCTGCATAAAAGGGCTCTCCTGGCCAAATGGTTTAACTTTGGCAGGTCCCTGCTGTTCTGTTATGAAACTAGAATATGTTTTGCACATTCTGGAAGTGATTGCGATCGCAAAGCTCTATTAGCTGCTGTGGAATCGACTTTTAAAAATGAGAGGTCGTAAAATTCGACAAAAAAATTTGGCGACGAAATCGAGCACATGCCTTCATAAAAGGGCTCTCCTGGCCAAATGGTTTAACTTTGGCAGGTCCCTCGTGCTTTATCATGAAAGTAGACTTCGTGGGGCAGATTCTGGAAGTGATTGCGATCGCAAAGCTCTATTAGTTGCTTTGGAATCGGCTTTTGAAAAAAATTCTGCGAAAATCGCAAAAATTTTGGGTATCGAAATCTGGCAAAAGTCTGCATAAAAGGGCTCTCCTGGCCAAATGGTTTAACTTTGGCAGGTCCCTGCTGTTCTGTTATGAAACTAGAATATGTTTTGCACATTCTGGAAGTGATTGCGATCGCAAAGCTCTATTAGCTGCTGTGGAATCGACTTTTAAAAATGAGAGGTCGTAAAATTCGACAAAAAAATTTGGCGACGAAATCGAGCACATGCCTTCATAAAAGGGCTCTCCTGGCCAAATGGTTTAACTTTGGCAGGTCCCTCGTGCTTTATCATGAAAGTAGACTTCGTGGGGCAGATTCTGGAAGTGATTGCGATCGCAAAGCTCTATTAGTTGCTTTGGAATCGGCTTTTGAAAAAAATTCTGCGAAAATCGCAAAAATTTTGGGTATCGAAATCTGGCAAAAGTCTGCATAAAAGGGCTCTCCTGGCCAAATGGTTTAACTTTGGCAGGTCCCTGCTGTTCTGTTATGAAACTAGAATATGTTTTGCACATTCTGGAAGTGATTGCGATCGCAAAGCTCTATTAGCTGCTGTGGAATCGACTTTTAAAAATGAGAGGTCGTAAAATTCGACAAAAAAATTTGGCGACGAAATCGAGCACATGCCTTCATAAAAGGGCTCTCCTGGCCAAATGGTTTAACTTTGGCAGGTCCCTCGTGCTTTATCATGAAAGTAGACTTCGTGGGGCAGATTCTGGAAGTGATTGCGATCGCAAAGCTCTATTAGTTGCTTTGGAATCGGCTTTTGAAAAAAATTCTGCGAAAATCGCAAAAATTTTGGGTATCGAAATCTGGCAAAAGTCTGCATAAAAGGGCTCTCCTGGCCAAATGGTTTAACTTTGGCAGGTCCCTGCTGTTCTGTTATGAAACTAGAATATGTTTTGCACATTCTGGAAGTGATTGCGATCGCAAAGCTCTATTAGCTGCTGTGGAATCGACTTTTAAAAATGAGAGGTCGTAAAATTCGACAAAAAAATTTGGCGACGAAATCGAGCACATGCCTTCATAAAAGGGCTCTCCTGGCCAAATGGTTTAACTTTGGCAGGTCCCTCGTGCTTTATCATGAAAGTAGACTTCGTGGGGCAGATTCTGGAAGTGATTGCGATCGCAAAGCTCTATTAGTTGCTTTGGAATCGGCTTTTGAAAAAAATTCTGCGAAAATCGCAAAAATTTTGGGTATCGAAATCTGGCAAAAGTCTGCATAAAAGGGCTCTCCTGGCCAAATGGTTTAACTTTGGCAGGTCCCTGCTGTTCTGTTATGAAACTAGAATATGTTTTGCACATTCTGG
>CAWVNO010000216.1:0-31180 GCA_963930645.1 Salticus scenicus
TTCGCAGATTCTGAAACTTACTGCGATAGTTAGACTCTTTTAGTTGCTTGGGAATCGTCGTTTGAAGATGGGCATGTGAAACTGCGAGAAAAATTTTGAGAGCGCAGGACGGCTGCCGAAAGTCCGCGTAAAAACGCCCCCCGGGCCCAAAGTTTCACCGTGCAAAATTTCCGGTGCGGTTATTATGAAACTAGAATATATTCCGCAGATTCTGAAACTTACTGCGATAGTTAGACTCTTTTAGTTGCTTGGGAATCGTCGTTTGAAGATGGGCATGTGAAACTGCGAGAAAAATTTTGAGAGCGCAGGACGGCTGCCGAAAGTCCGCGTAAAAACGCCCCCCGGGCCCAAAGTTTCACCGTGCAAAATTTCCGGTGCGGTTATTATGAAACTAGAATACATTTCGCAGATTCTGAAAGTTATTGCGATAGTTAGACTCTTTTAGTTGCTTGGGAATCGTCGTTTGAAGATGGGCATGTGAAACTGCGAGAAAAATTTTGAGAGCGCAGGACGGCTGACGAAAGTCCGCGTAAAAACGCCCCCCGGGCCTAAAGTTTCACCGTGCAAAATTCCCGGTGATGTTATTATGAAACTAGAATACATTTCGCAGATTCTGAAACTTACTGCGATAGTTAGACTCTTTTAGTTGCTTGGGAATCGTCGTTTGAAGATGGGCATGTGAAACTGCGAGAAAAATTTTGAGAGCGCAGGACGGCTGCCGAAAGTCCGCGTAAAAACGCCCCCCGGGCCCAAAGTTTCACCGTGCAAAATTTCCGGTGCGGTTATTATGAAACTAGAATATATTCCGCAGATTCTGAAACTTACTGCGATAGTTAGACTCTTTTAGTTGCTTGGGAATCGTCGTTTGAAGATGGGCATGTGAAACTGCGAAAAAAATTTTGAGAGCGCAGGACGGCTGCCGAAAGTCCGCGTAAAAACGCCCCCCGGGCCCAAAGTTTCACCGTGCAAAATTTCCGGTGCGGTTATTATGAAACTAGAATATATTCCGCAGATTCTGAAACTTACTGCGATAGTTAGACTCTTTTAGTTGCTTGGGAATCGTCGTTTGAAGATGGGCATGTGAAACTGCGAGAAAAATTTTGAGAGCGCAGGACGGCTGCCGAAAGTCCGCGTAAAAACGCCCCCCGGGCCCAAAGTTTCACCGTGCAAAATTTCCGGTGCGGTTATTATGAAACTAGAATACATTTCGCAGATTCTGAAAGTTATTGCGATAGTTAGACTCTTTTAGTTGCTTGGGAATCGTCGTTTGAAGATGGGCATGTGAAACTGCGAGAAAAATTTTGAGAGCGCAGGACGGCTGCCGAAAGTCCGCGTAAAAACGCCCCCCGGGCCTAAAGTTTCACCGTGCAAAATTCCCGGTGATGTTATTATGAAACTAGAATACATTTCGCAGATTCTGAAACTTACTGCGATAGTTAGACTCTTTTAGTTGCTTGGGAATCGTCGTTTGAAGATGGGCATGTGAAACTGCGAGAAAAATTTTGAGAGCGCAGGACGGCTGCCGAAAGTCCGCGTAAAAACGCCCCCCGGGCCCAAAGTTTCACCGTGCAAAATTTCCGGTGCGGTTATTATGAAACTAGAATATATTCCGCAGATTCTGAAACTTACTGCGATAGTTAGACTCTTTTAGTTGCTTGGGAATCGTCGTTTGAAGATGGGCATGTGAAACTGCGAAAAAAAATTTGAGAGCGCAGGACGGCTGCCGAAAGTCCGCGTAAAAACGCCCCCCGGGCCCAAAGTTTCACCGTGCAAAATTTCCGGTGCGGTTATTATGAAACTAGAATACATTTCGCAGATTCTGAAAGTTATTGCGATAGTTAGACTCTTTTAGTTGCTTGGGAATCGTCGTTTGAAGATGGGCATGTGAAACTGCGAGAAAAATTTTGAGAGCGCAGGACGGCTGCCGAAAGTCCGCGTAAAAACGCCCCCCGGTCCTAAAGTTTCACCGTGCAAAATTCCCGGTGATGTTATTATGAAACTAGAATACATTTCGCAGATTCTGAAACTTACTGCGATAGTTAGACTCTTTTAGTTGCTTGGGAATCGTCGTTTGAAGATGGGCATGTGAAACTGCGAGAAAAATTTTGAGAGCGCAGGACGGCTGCCGAAAGTCCGCGTATAAACGCCCCCCGGGCCCAAAGTTTCACCGTGCAAAATTTCCGGTGCGGTTATTATGAAACTAGAATATATTCCGCAGATTCTGAAACTTACTGCGATAGTTAGACTCTTTTAGTTGCTTGGGAATCGTCGTTTGAAGATGGGCATGTGAAACTGCGAGAAAAATTTTGAGAGCGCAGGACGGCTGCCGAAAGTCCGCGTAAAAACGCCCCCCGGGCCCAAAGTTTCACCGTGCAAAATTTCCGGTGCGGTTATTATGAAACTAGAATACATTTCGCAGATTCTGAAAGTTATTGCGATAGTTAGACTCTTTTAGTTGCTTGGGAATCGTCGTTTGAAGATGGGCATGTGAAACTGCGAGAAAAATTTTGAGAGCGCAGGACGGCTGCCGAAAGTCCGCGTAAAAACGCCCCCCGGGCCTAAAGTTTCACCGTGCAAAATTCCCGGTGATGTTATTATGAAACTAGAATACATTTCGCAGATTCTGAAACTTACTGCGATAGTTAGACTCTTTTAGTTGCTTGGGAATCGTCGTTTGAAGATGGGCATGTGAAACTGCGAGAAAAATTTTGAGAGCGCAGGACGGCTGCCGAAAGTCCGCGTAAAAACGCCCCCCGGGCCCAAAGTTTCACCGTGCAAAATTTCCGGTGCGGTTATTATGAAACTAGAATATATTCCGCAGATTCTGAAACTTACTGCGATAGTTAGACTCTTTTAGTTGCTTGGGAATCGTCGTTTGAAGATGGGCATGTGAAACTGCGAGAAAAATTTTGAGAGCGCAGGACGGCTGCCGAAAGTCCGCGTAAAAACGCCCCCCGGGCCCAAAGTTTCACCGTGCAAAATTTCCGGTGCGGTTATTATGAAACTAGAATATATTCCGCAGATTCTGAAACTTACTGCGATAGTTAGACTCTTTTAGTTGCTTGGGAATCGTCGTTTGAAGATGGGCATGTGAAACTGCGAGAAAAATTTTGAGAGCGCAGGACGGCTGCCGAAAGTCTGCGTAAAAACGCCCCCCGGGCCTAAAGTTTCACCGTGCAAAATTCCCGGTGATGTTATTATGAAACTAGAATACATTTCGCAGATTCTGAAACTTACTGCGATAGTTAGACTCTTTTAGTTGCTTGGGAATCGTCGTTTGAAGATGGGCATGTGAAACTGCGAGAAAAATTTTGAGAGCGCAGGACGGCTGCCGAAAGTCCGCGTAAAAACGCCCCCCGGGCCCAAAGTTTCACCGTGCAAAATTTCCGGTGCGGTTATTATGAAACTAGAATACATTTCGCAGATTCTGAAAGTTATTGCGATAGTTAGACTCTTTTAGTTGCTTGGGAATCGTCGTTTGAAGATGGGCATGTGAAACTGCGAGAAAAATTTTGAGAGCGCAGGACGGCTGCCGAAAGTCCGCGTAAAAACGCCCCCCGGGCCCAAAGTTTCACCGTGCAAAATTTCCGGTGCGGTTATTATGAAACTAGAATATATTCCGCAGATTCTGAAACTTACTGCGATAGTTAGACTCTTTTAGTTGCTTGGGAATCGTCGTTTGAAGATGGGCATGTGAAACTGCGAGAAAAATTTTGAGAGCGCAGGACGGCTGCCGAAAGTCTGCGTAAAAACGCCCCCCGGGCCTAAAGTTTCACCGTGCAAAATTCCCGGTGATGTTATTATGAAACTAGAATACATTTCGCAGATTCTGAAACTTACTGCGATAGTTAGACTCTTTTAGTTGCTTGGGAATCGTCGTTTGAAGATGGGCATGTGAAACTGCGAGAAAAATTTTGAGAGCGCAGGACGGCTGCCGAAAGTCCGCGTAAAAACGCCCCCCGGGCCCAAAGTTTCACCGTGCAAAATTTCCGGTGCGGTTATTATGAAACTAGAATACATTTCGCAGATTCTGAAAGTTATTGCGATAGTTAGACTCTTTTAGTTGCTTGGGAATCGTCGTTTGAAGATGGGCATGTGAAACTGCGAGAAAAATTTTGAGAGCGCAGGACGGCTGCCGAAAGTCCGCGTAAAAACGCCCCCCGGGCCTAAAGTTTCACCGTGCAAAATTCCCGGTGATGTTATTATGAAACTAGAATACATTTCGCAGATTCTGAAACTTACTGCGATAGTTAGACTCTTTTAGTTGCTTGGGAATCGTCGTTTGAAGATGGGCATGTGAAACTGCGAGAAAAATTTTGAGAGCGCAGGACGGCTGCCGAAAGTCCGCGTAAAAACGCCCCCCTTTCCCAAAGTTTCACCGTGCAAAATTTCCGGTGCGGTTATTATGAAACTAGAATATATTCCGCAGATTCTGAAACTTACTGCGATAGTTAGACTCTTTTAGTTGCTTGGGAATCGTCGTTTGAAGATGGGCATGTGAAACTGCGAGAAAAATTTTGAGAGCGCAGGACGGCTGCCGAAAGTCCGCGTAAAAACGCCCCCCGGGCCCAAAGTTTCACCGTGCAAAATTTCCGGTGCGGTTATTATGAAACTAGAATACATTTCGCAGATTCTGAAAGTTATTGCGATAGTTAGACTCTTTTAGTTGCTTGGGAATCGTCGTTTGAAGATGGGCATGTGAAACTGCGAGAAAAATTTTGAGAGCGCAGGACGGCTGCCGAAAGTCCGCGTAAAAACGCCCCCCGGGCCTAAAGTTTCACCGTGCAAAATTCCCGGTGATGTTATTATGAAACTAGAATACATTTCGCAGATTCTGAAACTTACTGCGATAGTTAGACTCTTTTAGTTGCTTGGGAATCGTCGTTTGAAGATGGGCATGTGAAACTGCGAGAAAAATTTTGAGAGCGCAGGACGGCTGCCGAAAGTCCGCGTAAAAACGCCCCCCGGGCCCAAAGTTTCACCGTGCAAAATTTCCGGTGCGGTTATTATGAAACTAGAATATATTCCGCAGATTCTGAAACTTACTGCGATAGTTAGACTCTTTTAGTTGCTTGGGAATCGTCGTTTGAAGATGGGCATGTGAAACTGCGAGAAAAATTTTGAGAGCGCAGGACGGCTGCCGAAAGTCCGCGTAAAAACGCCCCCCGGACCCAAAGTTTCACCGTGCAAAATTTCCGGTGCGGTTATTATGAAACTAGAATACATTTCGCAGATTCTGAAAGTTATTGCGATAGTTAGACTCTTTTAGTTGCTTGGGAATCGTCGTTTGAAGATGGGCATGTGAAACTGCGAGAAAAATTTTGAGAGCGCAGGACGGCTGCCGAAAGTCCGCGTAAAAACGCCCCCCGGGCCTAAAGTTTCACCGTGCAAAATTCCCGGTGATGTTATTATGAAACTAGAATACATTTCGCAGATTCTGAAACTTACTGCGATAGTTAGACTCTTTTAGTTGCTTGGGAATCGTCGTTTGAAGATGGGCATGTGAAACTGCGAGAAAAATTTTGAGAGCGCAGGACGGCTGCCGAAAGTCCGCGTAAAAACGCCCCCCGGGCCCAAAGTTTCACCGTGCAAAATTTCCGGTGCGGTTATTATGAAACTAGAATATATTCCGCAGATTCTGAAACTTACTGCGATAGTTAGACTCTTTTAGTTGCTTGGGAATCGTCGTTTGAAGATGGGCATGTGAAACTGCGAGAAAAATTTTGAGAGCGCAGGACGGCTGCCGAAAGTCTGCGTAAAAACGCCCCCCGGGCCTAAAGTTTCACCGTGCAAAATTCCCGGTGATGTTATTATGAAACTAGAATACATTTCGCAGATTCTGAAAGTTATTGCGATAGTTAGACTCTTTTAGTTGCTTGGGAATCGTCGTTTGAAGATGGGCATGTGAAACTGCGAGAAAAATTTTGAGAGCGCAGGACGGTGTTATTATGAAACTAGAATACATTTCGCAGATTCTGAAACTTACTGCGATAGTTAGACTCTTTTAGTTGCTTGGGAATCGTCGTTTGAAGATGGGCATGTGAAACTGCGAAAAAAATTTTGAGAGCGCAGGACGGCTGCCGAAAGTCCGCGTAAAAACGCCCCCCGGGCCCAAAGTTTCACCGTGCAAAATTTCCGGTGCGGTTATTATGAAACTAGAATATATTCCGCAGATTCTGAAACTTACTGCGATAGTTAGACTCTTTTAGTTGCTTGGGAATCGTCGTTTGAAGATGGGCATGTGAAACTGCGAGAAAAATTTTGAGAGCGCAGGACGGCTGCCGAAAGTCCGCGTAAAAACGCCCCCCGGGCCCAAAGTTTCACCGTGCAAAATTTCCGGTGCGGTTATTATGAAACTAGAATACATTTCGCAGATTCTGAAAGTTATTGCGATAGTTAGACTCTTTTAGTTGCTTGGGAATCGTCGTTTGAAGATGGGCATGTGAAACTGCGAGAAAAATTTTGAGAGCGCAGGACGGCTGCCGAAAGTCCGCGTAAAAACGCCCCCCGGGCCCAAAGTTTCACCGTGCAAAATTTCCGGTGCGGTTATTATGAAACTAGAATACATTTCGCAGATTCTGAAAGTTATTGCGATAGTTAGACTCTTTTAGTTGCTTGGGAATCGTCGTTTGAAGATGGGCATGTGAAACTGCGAGAAAAATTTTGAGAGCGCAGGACGGCTGCCGAAAGTCCGCGTAAAAACGCCCCCCGGGCCTAAAGTTTCACCGTGCAAAATTCCCGGTGATGTTATTATGAAACTAGAATACATTTCGCAGATTCTGAAACTTACTGCGATAGTTAGACTCTTTTAGTTGCTTGGGAATCGTCGTTTGAAGATGGGCATGTGAAACTGCGAGAAAAATTTTGAGAGCGCAGGACGGCTGCCGAAAGTCTGCGTAAAAACGCCCCCCGGGCCTAAAGTTTCACCGTGCAAAATTCCCGGTGATGTTATTATGAAATTAGAATACATTTCGCAGATTCTGAAAGTTATTGCGATAGTTAGACTCTTTTAGTTGCTTGGGAATCGTCGTTTGAAGATGGGCATGTGAAACTGCGAGAAAAATTTTGAGAGCGCAGGACGGTGTTATTATGAAACTAGAATACATTTCGCAGATTCTGAAACTTACTGCGATAGTTAGACTCTTTTAGTTGCTTGGGAATCGTCGTTTGAAGATGGGCATGTGAAACTGCGAGAAAAATTTTGAGAGCGCAGGACGGCTGCCGAAAGTCCGCGTAAAAACGCCCCCCGGGCCCAAAGTTTCACCGTGCAAAATTTCCGGTGCGGTTATTATGAAACTAGAATATATTCCGCAGATTCTGAAACTTACTGCGATAGTTAGACTCTTTTAGTTGCTTGGGAATCGTCGTTTGAAGATGGGCATGTGAAACTGCGAAAAAAATTTTGAGAGCGCAGGACGGCTGCCGAAAGTCCGCGTAAAAACGCCCCCCGGGCCCAAAGTTTCACCGTGCAAAATTTCCGGTGCGGTTATTATGAAACTAGAATATATTCCGCAGATTCTGAAACTTACTGCGATAGTTAGACTCTTTTAGTTGCTTGGGAATCGTCGTTTGAAGATGGGCATGTGAAACTGCGAGAAAAATTTTGAGAGCGCAGGACGGCTGCCGAAAGTCCGCGTAAAAACGCCCCCCGGGCCCAAAGTTTCACCGTGCAAAATTTCCGGTGCGGTTATTATGAAACTAGAATATATTCCGCAGATTCTGAAACTTACTGCGATAGTTAGACTCTTTTAGTTGCTTGGGAATCGTCGTTTGAAGATGGGCATGTGAAACTGCGAAAAAAATTTTGAGAGCGCAGGACGGCTGCCGAAAGTCCGCGTAAAAACGCCCCCCGGGCCCAAAGTTTCACCGTGCAAAATTTCCGGTGCGGTTATTATGAAACTAGAATACATTTCGCAGATTCTGAAAGTTATTGCGATAGTTAGACTCTTTTAGTTGCTTGGGAATCGTCGTTTGAAGATGGGCATGTGAAACTGCGAGAAAAATTTTGAGAGCGCAGGACGGCTGCCGAAAGTCCGCGTAAAAACGCCCCCCGGGCCTAAAGTTTCACCGTGCAAAATTCCCGGTGATGTTATTATGAAACTAGAATACATTTCGCAGATTCTGAAACTTACTGCGATAGTTAGACTCTTTTAGTTGCTTGGGAATCGTCGTTTGAAGATGGGCATGTGAAACTGCGAGAAAAATTTTGAGAGCGCAGGACGGCTGCCGAAAGTCCGCGTAAAAACGCCCCCCGGGCCCAAAGTTTCACCGTGCAAAATTTCCGGTGCGGTTATTATGAAACTAGAATATATTCCGCAGATTCTGAAACTTACTGCGATAGTTAGACTCTTTTAGTTGCTTGGGAATCGTCGTTTGAAGATGGGCATGTGAAACTGCGAGAAAAATTTTGAGAGCGCAGGACGGCTGCCGAAAGTCCGCGTAAAAACGCCCCCCGGGCCCAAAGTTTCACCGTGCAAAATTTCCGGTGCGGTTATTATGAAACTAGAATACATTTCGCAGATTCTGAAAGTTATTGCGATAGTTAGACTCTTTTAGTTGCTTGGGAATCGTCGTTTGAAGATGGGCATGTGAAACTGCGAGAAAAATTTTGAGAGCGCAGGACGGCTGCCGAAAGTCCGCGTAAAAACGCCCCCCGGGCCTAAAGTTTCACCGTGCAAAATTCCCGGTGATGTTATTATGAAACTAGAATACATTTCGCAGATTCTGAAACTTACTGCGATAGTTAGACTCTTTTAGTTGCTTGGGAATCGTCGTTTGAAGATGGGCATGTGAAACTGCGAGAAAAATTTTGAGAGCGCAGGACGGCTGCCGAAAGTCCGCGTAAAAACGCCCCCCGGGCCCAAAGTTTCACCGTGCAAAATTTCCGGTGCGGTTATTATGAAACTAGAATATATTCCGCAGATTCTGAAACTTACTGCGATAGTTAGACTCTTTTAGTTGCTTGGGAATCGTCGTTTGAAGATGGGCATGTGAAACTGCGAAAAAAATTTTGAGAGCGCAGGACGGCTGCCGAAAGTCCGCGTATAAACGCCCCCCGGGCCCAAAGTTTCACCGTGCAAAATTTCCGGTCCGGTTATTATGAAACTAGAATATATTCCGCAGATTCTGAAACTTACTGCGATAGTTAGACTCTTTTAGTTGCTTGGGAATCGTCGTTTGAAGATGGGCATGTGAAACTGCGAGAAAAATTTTGAGAGCGCAGGACGGCTGCCGAAAGTCTGCGTAAAAACGCCCCCCGGGCCTAAAGTTTCACTGTGCAAAATTCCCGGTGATGTTATTATGAAACTAGAATACATTTCGCAGATTCTGAAAGTTATTGCGATAGTTAGACTCTTTTAGTTGCTTGGGAATCGTCGTTTGAAGATGGGCATGTGAAACTGCGAGAAAAATTTTCAGAGCGCAGGACGGCTGCCGAAAGTCTGCGTAAAAACGCCCCCCGGGCCTAAAGTTTCACCGTGCAAAATTCCCGGTGATGTTATTATGAAACTAGAATACATTTCGCAGATTCTGAAACTTACTGCGATAGTTAGACTCTTTTAGTTGCTTGGGAATCGTCGTTTGAAGATGGGCATGTGAAACTGCGAGAAAAATTTTGAGAGCGCAGGACGGCTGCCGAAAGTCCGCGTAAAAACGCCCCCCGGGCCCAAAGTTTCACCGTGCAAAATTTCCGGTGCGGTTATTATGAAACTAGAATACATTTCGCAGATTCTGAAAGTTATTGCGATAGTTAGACTCTTTTAGTTGCTTGGGAATCGTCGTTTGAAGATGGGCATGTGAAACTGCGAGAAAAATTTTGAGAGCGCAGGACGGCTGCCGAAAGTCCGCGTAAAAACGCCCCCCGGGCCTAAAGTTTCACCGTGCAAAATTCCCGGTGATGTTATTATGAAACTAGAATACATTTCGCAGATTCTGAAACTTACTGCGATAGTTAGACTCTTTTAGTTGCTTGGGAATCGTCGTTTGAAGATGGGCATGTGAAACAGCGAGAAAAATTTTGAGAGCGCAGGACGGCTGCCGAAAGTCCGCGTAAAAACGCCCCCCGGGCCCAAAGTTTCACCGTGCAAAATTTCCGGTGCGGTTATTATGAAACTAGAATATATTCCGCAGATTCTGAAACTTACTGCGATAGTTAGACTCTTTTAGTTGCTTGGGAATCGTCGTTTGAAGATGGGCATGTGAAACTGCGAGAAAAATTTTGAGAGCGCAGGACGGCTGCCGAAAGTCCGCGTAAAAACGCCCCCCGGGCCCAAAGTTTCACCGTGCAAAATTTCCGGTGCGGTTATTATGAAACTAGAATACATTTCGCAGATTCTGAAAGTTATTGCGATAGTTAGACTCTTTTAGTTGCTTGGGAATCGTCGTTTGAAGATGGGCATGTGAAACTGCGAGAAAAATTTTGAGAGCGCAGGACGGCTGCCGAAAGTCCGCGTAAAAACGCCCCCCGGGCCTAAAGTTTCACCGTGCAAAATTCCCGGTGATGTTATTATGAAACTAGAATACATTTCGCAGATTCTGAAACTTACTGCGATAGTTAGACTCTTTTAGTTGCTTGGGAATCGTCGTTTGAAGATGGGCATGTGAAACTGCGAGAAAAATTTTGAGAGCGCAGGACGGCTGCCGAAAGTCCGCGTAAAAACGCCCCCGGGGCCCAAAGTTTCACCGTGCAAAATTTCCGGTGCGGTTATTATGAAACTAGAATATATTCCGCAGATTCTGAAACTTACTGCGATAGTTAGACTCTTTTAGTTGCTTGGGAATCGTCGTTTGAAGATGGGCATGTGAAACTGCGAAAAAAATTTTGAGAGCGCAGGACGGCTGCCGAAAGTCCGCGTAAAAACGCCCCCCGGGCCCAAAGTTTCACCGTGCAAAATTTCCGGTGCGGTTATTATGAAACTAGAATACATTTCGCAGATTCTGAAAGTTATTGCGATAGTTAGACTCTTTTAGTTGCTTGGGAATCGTCGTTTGAAGATGGGCATGTGAAACTGCGAGAAAAATTTTGAGAGCGCAGGACGGCTGCCGAAAGTCCGCGTAAAAACGCCCCCCGGGCCTAAAGTTTCACCGTGCAAAATTCCCGGTGATGTTATTATGAAACTAGAATACATTTCGCAGATTCTGAAACTTACTGCGATAGTTAGACTCTTTTAGTTGCTTGGGAATCGTCGTTTGAAGATGGGCATGTGAAACTGCGAGAAAAATTTTGAGAGCGCAGGACGGCTGCCGAAAGTCCGCGTAAAAACGCCCCCCGGGCCCAAAGTTTCACCGTGCAAAATTTCCGGTGCGGTTATTATGAAACTAGAATATATTCCGCAGATTCTGAAACTTACTGCGATAGTTAGACTCTTTTAGTTGCTTGGGAATCGTCGTTTGAAGATGGGCATGTGAAACTGCGAGAAAAATTTTGAGAGCGCAGGACGGCTGCCGAAAGTCCGCGTAAAAACGCCCCCCGGGCCCAAAGTTTCACCGTGCAAAATTTCCGGTGCGGTTATTATGAAACTAGAATACATTTCGCAGATTCTGAAAGTTATTGCGATAGTTAGACTCTTTTAGTTGCTTGGGAATCGTCGTTTGAAGATGGGCATGTGAAACTGCGAGAAAAATTTTGAGAGCGCAGGACGGCTGCCGAAAGTCCGCGTAAAAACGCCCCCCGGGCCTAAAGTTTCACCGTGCAAAATTCCCGGTGATGTTATTATGAAACTAGAATACATTTCGCAGATTCTGAAACTTACTGCGATAGTTAGACTCTTTTAGTTGCTTGGGATCGTCGTTTGAAGATGGGCATGTGAAACTGCGAGAAAAATTTTGAGAGCGCAGGACGGCTGCCGAAAGTCCGCGTAAAAACGCCCCCCGGGCCTAAAGTTTCACCGTGCAAAATTCCCGGTGATGTTATTATGAAACTAGAATACATTTCGCAGATTCTGAAACTTACTGCGATAGTTAGACTCTTTTAGTTGCTTGGGAATCGTCGTTTGAAGATGGGCATGTGAAACTGCGAGAAAAATTTTGAGAGCGCAGGACGGCTGCCGAAAGTCTGCGTAAAAACGCCCCCCGGGCCTAAAGTTTCACCGTGCAAAATTCCCGGTGATGTTATTATGAAATTAGAATACATTTCGCAGATTCTGAAAGTTATTGCGATAGTTAGACTCTTTTAGTTGCTTGGGAATCGTCGTTTGAAGATGGGCATGTGAAACTGCGAGAAAAATTTTGAGAGCGCAGGACGGTGTTATTATGAAACTAGAATACATTTCGCAGATTCTGAAACTTACTGCGATAGTTAGACTCTTTTAGTTGCTTGGGAATCGTCGTTTGAAGATGGGCATGTGAAACTGCGAGAAAAATTTTGAGAGCGCAGGACGGCTGCCGAAAGTCCGCGTAAAAACGCCCCCCGGGCCCAAAGTTTCACCGTGCAAAATTTCCGGTGCGGTTATTATGAAACTAGAATATATTCCGCAGATTCTGAAACTTACTGCGATAGTTAGACTCTTTTAGTTGCTTGGGAATCGTCGTTTGAAGATGGGCATGTGAAACTGCGAAAAAAATTTTGAGAGCGCAGGACGGCTGCCGAAAGTCCGCGTAAAAACGCCCCCCGGGCCCAAAGTTTCACCGTGCAAAATTTCCGGTGCGGTTATTATGAAACTAGAATATATTCCGCAGATTCTGAAACTTACTGCGATAGTTAGACTCTTTTAGTTGCTTGGGAATCGTCGTTTGAAGATGGGCATGTGAAACTGCGAGAAAAATTTTGAGAGCGCAGGACGGCTGCCGAAAGTCCGCGTAAAAACGCCCCCCGGGCCCAAAGTTTCACCGTGCAAAATTTCCGGTGCGGTTATTATGAAACTAGAATATATTCCGCAGATTCTGAAACTTACTGCGATAGTTAGACTCTTTTAGTTGCTTGGGAATCGTCGTTTGAAGATGGGCATGTGAAACTGCGAGAAAAATTTTGAGAGCGCAGGACGGCTGCCGAAAGTCCGCGTAAAAACGCCCCCCGGGCCTAAAGTTTCACCGTGCAAAATTCCCGGTGATGTTATTATGAAACTAGAATACATTTCGCAGATTCTGAAACTTACTGCGATAGTTAGACTCTTTTAGTTGCTTGGGAATCGTCGTTTGAAGATGGGCATGTGAAACTGCGAGAAAAATTTTGAGAGCGCAGGACGGCTGCCGAAAGTCCGCGTAAAAACGCCCCCCGGGCCCAAAGTTTCACCGTGCAAAATTTCCGGTGCGGTTATTATGAAACTAGAATATATTCCGCAGATTCTGAAACTTACTGCGATAGTTAGACTCTTTTAGTTGCTTGGGAATCGTCGTTTGAAGATGGGCATGTGAAACTGCGAGAAAAATTTTGAGAGCGCAGGACGGCTGCCGAAAGTCCGCGTAAAAACGCCCCCCGGGCCCAAAGTTTCACCGTGCAAAATTTCCGGTGCGGTTATTATGAAACTAGAATACATTTCGCAGATTCTGAAAGTTATTGCGATAGTTAGACTCTTTTAGTTGCTTGGGAATCGTCGTTTGAAGATGGGCATGTGAAACTGCGAGAAAAATTTTGAGAGCGCAGGACGGCTGCCGAAAGTCCGCGTAAAAACGCCCCCCGGGCCTAAAGTTTCACCGTGCAAAATTCCCGGTGATGTTATTATGAAACTAGAATACATTTCGCAGATTCTGAAACTTACTGCGATAGTTAGACTCTTTTAGTTGCTTGGGAATCGTCGTTTGAAGATGGGCATGTGAAACTGCGAGAAAAATTTTGAGAGCGCAGGACGGCTGCCGAAAGTCCGCGTAAAAACGCCCCCCGGGCCCAAAGTTTCACCGTGCAAAATTTCCGGTGCGGTTATTATGAAACTAGAATATATTCCGCAGATTCTGAAACTTACTGCGATAGTTAGACTCTTTTAGTTGCTTGGGAATCGTCGTTTGAAGATGGGCATGTGAAACTGCGAAAAAAATTTTGAGAGCGCAGGACGGCTGCCGAAAGTCCGCGTATAAACGCCCCCCGGGCCCAAAGTTTCACCGTGCAAAATTTCCGGTCCGGTTATTATGAAACTAGAATATATTCCGCAGATTCTGAAACTTACTGCGATAGTTAGACTCTTTTAGTTGCTTGGGAATCGTCGTTTGAAGATGGGCATGTGAAACTGCGAGAAAAATTTTGAGAGCGCAGGACGGCTGCCGAAAGTCTGCGTAAAAACGCCCCCCGGGCCTAAAGTTTCACTGTGCAAAATTCCCGGTGATGTTATTATGAAACTAGAATACATTTCGCAGATTCTGAAAGTTATTGCGATAGTTAGACTCTTTTAGTTGCTTGGGAATCGTCGTTTGAAGATGGGCATGTGAAACTGCGAGAAAAATTTTCAGAGCGCAGGACGGCTGCCGAAAGTCTGCGTAAAAACGCCCCCCGGGCCTAAAGTTTCACCGTGCAAAATTCCCGGTGATGTTATTATGAAACTAGAATACATTTCGCAGATTCTGAAACTTACTGCGATAGTTAGACTCTTTTAGTTGCTTGGGAATCGTCGTTTGAAGATGGGCATGTGAAACTGCGAGAAAAATTTTGAGAGCGCAGGACGGCTGCCGAAAGTCCGCGTAAAAACGCCCCCCGGGCCCAAAGTTTCACCGTGCAAAATTTCCGGTGCGGTTATTATGAAACTAGAATACATTTCGCAGATTCTGAAAGTTATTGCGATAGTTAGACTCTTTTAGTTGCTTGGGAATCGTCGTTTGAAGATGGGCATGTGAAACTGCGAGAAAAATTTTGAGAGCGCAGGACGGCTGCCGAAAGTCCGCGTAAAAACGCCCCCCGGGCCTAAAGTTTCACCGTGCAAAATTCCCGGTGATGTTATTATGAAACTAGAATACATTTCGCAGATTCTGAAACTTACTGCGATAGTTAGACTCTTTTAGTTGCTTGGGAATCGTCGTTTGAAGATGGGCATGTGAAACAGCGAGAAAAATTTTGAGAGCGCAGGACGGCTGCCGAAAGTCCGCGTAAAAACGCCCCCCGGGCCCAAAGTTTCACCGTGCAAAATTTCCGGTGCGGTTATTATGAAACTAGAATATATTCCGCAGATTCTGAAACTTACTGCGATAGTTAGACTCTTTTAGTTGCTTGGGAATCGTCGTTTGAAGATGGGCATGTGAAACTGCGAGAAAAATTTTGAGAGCGCAGGACGGCTGCCGAAAGTCCGCGTAAAAACGCCCCCCGGGCCCAAAGTTTCACCGTGCAAAATTTCCGGTGCGGTTATTATGAAACTAGAATACATTTCGCAGATTCTGAAAGTTATTGCGATAGTTAGACTCTTTTAGTTGCTTGGGAATCGTCGTTTGAAGATGGGCATGTGAAACTGCGAGAAAAATTTTGAGAGCGCAGGACGGCTGCCGAAAGTCCGCGTAAAAACGCCCCCCGGGCCTAAAGTTTCACCGTGCAAAATTCCCGGTGATGTTATTATGAAACTAGAATACATTTCGCAGATTCTGAAACTTACTGCGATAGTTAGACTCTTTTAGTTGCTTGGGAATCGTCGTTTGAAGATGGGCATGTGAAACTGCGAGAAAAATTTTGAGAGCGCAGGACGGCTGCCGAAAGTCCGCGTAAAAACGCCCCCGGGGCCCAAAGTTTCACCGTGCAAAATTTCCGGTGCGGTTATTATGAAACTAGAATATATTCCGCAGATTCTGAAACTTACTGCGATAGTTAGACTCTTTTAGTTGCTTGGGAATCGTCGTTTGAAGATGGGCATGTGAAACTGCGAAAAAAATTTTGAGAGCGCAGGACGGCTGCCGAAAGTCCGCGTAAAAACGCCCCCCGGGCCCAAAGTTTCACCGTGCAAAATTTCCGGTGCGGTTATTATGAAACTAGAATACATTTCGCAGATTCTGAAAGTTATTGCGATAGTTAGACTCTTTTAGTTGCTTGGGAATCGTCGTTTGAAGATGGGCATGTGAAACTGCGAGAAAAATTTTGAGAGCGCAGGACGGCTGCCGAAAGTCCGCGTAAAAACGCCCCCCGGGCCTAAAGTTTCACCGTGCAAAATTCCCGGTGATGTTATTATGAAACTAGAATACATTTCGCAGATTCTGAAACTTACTGCGATAGTTAGACTCTTTTAGTTGCTTGGGAATCGTCGTTTGAAGATGGGCATGTGAAACTGCGAGAAAAATTTTGAGAGCGCAGGACGGCTGCCGAAAGTCCGCGTAAAAACGCCCCCCGGGCCCAAAGTTTCACCGTGCAAAATTTCCGGTGCGGTTATTATGAAACTAGAATATATTCCGCAGATTCTGAAACTTACTGCGATAGTTAGACTCTTTTAGTTGCTTGGGAATCGTCGTTTGAAGATGGGCATGTGAAACTGCGAGAAAAATTTTGAGAGCGCAGGACGGCTGCCGAAAGTCCGCGTAAAAACGCCCCCCGGGCCCAAAGTTTCACCGTGCAAAATTTCCGGTGCGGTTATTATGAAACTAGAATATATTCCGCAGATTCTGAAACTTACTGCGATAGTTAGACTCTTTTAGTTGCTTGGGAATCGTCGTTTGAAGATGGGCATGTGAAACTGCGAAAAAAATTTTGAGAGCGCAGGACGGCTGCCGAAATTCCGCGTAAAAACGCCCCCCGGGCCCAAAGTTTCACCGTGCAAAATTTCCGGTGCGGTTATTATGAAACTAGAATATATTCCGCAGATTCTGAAACTTACTGCGATAGTTAGACTCTTTTAGTTGCTTGGGAATCGTCGTTTGAAGATGGGCATGTGAAACTGCGAGAAAAATTTTGAGAGCGCAGGACGGCTGCCGAAAGTCTGCGTAAAAACGCCCCCCGGGCCTAAAGTTTCACCGTGCAAAATTCCCGGTGATGTTATTATGAAACTAGAATACATTTCGCAGATTCTGAAAGTTATTGCGATAGTTAGACTCTTTTAGTTGCTTGGGAATCGTCGTTTGAAGATGGGCATGTGAAACTGCGAGAAAAATTTTGAGAGCGCAGGACGGCTGCCGAAAGTCTGCGTAAAAACGCCCCCCGGGCCTAAAGTTTCACCGTGCAAAATTCCCGGTGATGTTATTATGAAACTAGAATACATTTCGCAGATTCTGAAACTTACTGCGATAGTTAGACTCTTTTAGTTGCTTGGGAATCGTCGTTTGAAGATGGGCATGTGAAACTGCGAGAAAAATTTTGAGAGCGCAGGACGGCTGCCGAAAGTCCGCGTAAAAACGCCCCCCGGGCCCAAAGTTTCACCGTGCAAAATTTCCGGTGCGGTTATTATGAAACTAGAATACATTTCGCAGATTCTGAAAGTTATTGCGATAGTTAGACTCTTTTAGTTGCTTGGGAATCGTCGTTTGAAGATGGGCATGTGAAACTGCGAGAAAAATTTTGAGAGCGCAGGACGGCTGCCGAAAGTCCGCGTAAAAACGCCCCCCGGGCCTAAAGTTTCACCGTGCAAAATTCCCGGTGATGTTATTATGAAACTAGAATACATTTCGCAGATTCTGAAATTTACTGCGATAGTTAGACTCTTTTAGTTGCTTGGGAATCGTCGTTTGAAGATGGGCATGTGAAACTGCGAGAAAAATTTTGAGAGCGCAGGACGGCTGCCGAAAGTCCGCGTAAAAACGCCCCCCGGGCCCAAAGTTTCACCGTGCAAAATTTCCGGTGCGGTTATTATGAAACTAGAATATATTCCGCAGATTCTGAAACTTACTGCGATAGTTAGACTCTTTTAGTTGCTTGGGAATCGTCGTTTGAAGATGGGCATGTGAAACTGCGAGAAAAATTTTGAGAGCGCAGGACGGCTGCCGAAAGTCCGCGTAAAAACGCCCCCCGGGCCCAAAGTTTCACCGTGCAAAATTTCCGGTGCGGTTATTATGAAACTAGAATACATTTCGCAGATTCTGAAAGTTATTGCGATAGTTAGACTCTTTTAGTTGCTTGGGAATCGTCGTTTGAAGATGGGCATGTGAAACTGCGAGAAAAATTTTGAGAGCGCAGGACGGCTGCCGAAAGTCCGCGTAAAAACGCCCCCCGGGCCTAAAGTTTCACCGTGCAAAATTCCCGGTGATGTTATTATGAAACTAGAATACATTTCGCAGATTCTGAAACTTACTGCGATAGTTAGACTCTTTTAGTTGCTTGGGAATCGTCGTTTGAAGATGGGCATGTGAAACTGCGAGAAAAATTTTGAGAGCGCAGGACGGCTGCCGAAAGTCCGCGTAAAAACGCCCCCCGGGCCCAAAGTTTCACCGTGCAAAATTTCCGGTGCGGTTATTATGAAACTAGAATATATTCCGCAGATTCTGAAACTTACTGCGATAGTTAGACTCTTTTAGTTGCTTGGGAATCGTCGTTTGAAGATGGGCATGTGAAACTGCGAAAAAAATTTTGAGAGCGCAGGACGGCTGCCGAAAGTCCGCGTAAAAACGCCCCCCGGGCCCAAAGTTTCACCGTGCAAAATTTCCGGTGCGGTTATTATGAAACTAGAATACATTTCGCAGATTCTGAAAGTTATTGCGATAGTTAGACTCTTTTAGTTGCTTGGGAATCGTCGTTTGAAGATGGGCATGTGAAACTGCGAGAAAAATTTTGAGAGCGCAGGACGGCTGCCGAAAGTCCGCGTAAAAACGCCCCCCGGGCCTAAAGTTTCACCGTGCAAAATTCCCGGTGATGTTATTATGAAACAAGAATACATTTCGCAGATTTTGAAACTTACTGCGATAGTTAGACTCTTTTAGTTGCTTGGGAATCGTCGTTTGAAGATGGGCATGTGAAACTGCGAGAAAAATTTTGAGAGCGCAGGACGGCTGCCGAAAGTCCGCGTAAAAACGCCCCCCGGGCCTAAAGTTTCACCGTGCAAAATTCCCGGTGATGTTATTATGAAACTAGAATACATTTCGCAGATTCTGAAACTTACTGCGATAGTTAGACTCTTTTAGTTGCTTGGGAATCGTCGTTTGAAGATGGGCATGTGAAACTGCGAGAAAAATTTTGAGAGCGCAGGACGGCTGCCGAAAGTCCGCGTAAAAACGCCCCCCGGGCCCAAAGTTTCACCGTGCAAAATTTCCGGTGCGGTTATTATGAAACTAGTATATATTCCGCAGATTCTGAAACATACTGCGATAGTTAGACTCTTTTAGTTGCTTGGGAATCGTCGTTTGAAGATGGGCATGTGAAACTGCGAGAAAAATTTTGAGAGCGCAGGACGGCTGCCGAAAGTCCGCGTAAAAACGCCCCCCGGGCCTAAAGTTTCACCGTGCAAAATTCCCGGTGATGTTATTATGAAACTAGAATATATTCCGCAGATTCTGAAACTTACTGCGATAGTTAGACTCTTTTAGTTGCTTGGGAATCGTCTTTTGAAGATGGGCATGTGAAACTGCGAGAAAAATTTTGAGAGCGCAGGACGGCTGCCGAAAGTCCGCGTAAAAACGCCCCCCGGGCCCAAAGTTTCACCGTGCAAAATTTCCGGTGCGGTTATTATGAAACTAGAATATATTTCGCAGATTCTGAAAGTTATTGCGATAGTTAGACTCTTTTAGTTGCTTGGGAATCGTCGTTTGAAGATGGGCATGTGAAACTGCGAGAAAAATTTTGAGAGCGCAGGACGGCTGCCGAAAGTCCGCGTAAAAACGCCCCCCGGGCCTAAAGTTTCACCGTGCAAAATTCCCGGTGATGTTATTATGAAACTAGAATACATTTCGCAGATTCTGAAACTTACTGCGATAGTTAGACTCTTTTAGTTGCTTGGGAATCGTCGTTTGAAGATGGGCATGTGAAACTGCGAGAAAAATTTTGAGAGCGCAGGACGGCTGCCGAAAGTCCGCGTAAAAACGCCCCCCGGGCCCAAAGTTTCACCGTGCAAAATTTCCGGTGCGGTTATTATGAAACTAGAATATATTCCGCAGATTCTGAAACTTACTGCGATAGTTAGACTCTTTTAGTTGCTTGGGAATCGTCGTTTGAAGATGGGCATGTGAAACTGCGAAAAAAATTTTGAGAGCGCAGGACGGCTGCCGAAAGTCCGCGTAAAAACGCCCCCCGGGCCCAAAGTTTCACCGTGCAAAATTTCCGGTGCGGTTATTATGAAACTAGAATACATTTCGCAGATTCTAAAAGTTATTGCGATAGTTAGACTCTTTTAGTTGCTTGGGAATCGTCGTTTGAAGATGGGCATGTGAAACTGCGAGAAAAATTTTGAGAGCGCAGGACGGCTGCCGAAAGTCCGCGTAAAAACGCCCCCCGGGCCTAAAGTTTCACCGTGCAAAATTCCCGGTGATGTTATTATGAAACTAGAATACATTTCGCAGATTCTGAAACTTACTGCGATAGTTAGACTCTTTTAGTTGCTTGGGAATCGTCGTTTGAAGATGGGCATGTGAAACTGCGAGAAAAATTTTGAGAGCGCAGGACGGCTGCCGAAAGTCCGCGTAAAAACGCCCCCCGGGCCCAAAGTTTCACCGTGCAAAATTTCCGGTGCGGTTATTATGAAACTAGAATATATTCCGCAGATTCTGAAACTTACTGCGATAGTTAGACTCTTTTAGTTGCTTGGGAATCGTCGTTTGAAGATGGGCATGTGAAACTGCGAGAAAAATTTTGAGAGCGCAGGACGGCTGCCGAAAGTCCGCGTAAAAACGCCCCCCGGGCCCAAAGTTTCACCGTGCAAAATTTCCGGTGCGGTTATTATGAAACTAGAATATATTCCGCAGATTCTGAAACTTACTGCGATAGTTAGACTCTTTTAGTTGCTTGGGAATCGTCGTTTGAAGATGGGCATGTGAAACTGCGAAAAAAATTTTGAGAGCGCAGGACGGCTGCCGAAAGTCCGCGTATAAACGCCCCCCGGGCCCAAAGTTTCACCGTGCAAAATTTCCGGTCCGGTTATTATGAAACTAGAATACATTTCGCAGATTCTGAAACTTACTGCGATAGTTAGACTCTTTTAGTTGCTTGGGAATCGTCGTTTGAAGATGGGCATGTGAAACTGCGAAAAAAATTTTGAGAGCGCAGGACGGCTGCCGAAAGTCCGCGTAAAAACGCCCCCCGGGCCTAAAGTTTCACCGTGCAAAATTCCCGGTGATGTTATTATGAAACTAGAATACATTTCGCAGATTCTGAAACTTACTGCGATAGTTAGACTCTTTTAGTTGCTTGGGAATCGTCGTTTGAAGATGGGCATGTGAAACTGCGAGAAAAATTTTGAGAGCGCAGGACGGCTGCCGAAAGTCCGCGTAAAAACGCCCCCCGGGCCCAAAGTTTCACCGTGCAAAATTTCCGGTGCGGTTATTATGAAACTAGAATATATTCCGCAGATTCTGAAACTTACTGCGATAGTTAGACTCTTTTAGTTGCTTGGGAATCGTCGTTTGAAGATGGGCATGTGAAACTGCGAAAAAAATTTTGAGAGCGCAGGACGGCTGCCGAAAGTCCGCGTATAAACGCCCCCCGGGCCCAAAGTTTCACCGTGCAAAATTTCCGGTCCGGTTATTATGAAACTAGAATATATTCCGCAGATTCTGAAACTTACTGCGATAGTTAGACTCTTTTAGTTGCTTGGGAATCGTCGTTTGAAGATGGGCATGTGAAACTGCGAGAAAAATTTTGAGAGCGCAGGACGGCTGCCGAAAGTCTGCGTAAAAACGCCCCCCGGGCCTAAAGTTTCACTGTGCAAAATTCCCGGTGATGTTATTATGAAACTAGAATACATTTCGCAGATTCTGAAAGTTATTGCGATAGTTAGACTCTTTTAGTTGCTTGGGAATCGTCGTTTGAAGATGGGCATGTGAAACTGCGAGAAAAATTTTCAGAGCGCAGGACGGCTGCCGAAAGTCTGCGTAAAAACGCCCCCCGGGCCTAAAGTTTCACCGTGCAAAATTCCCGGTGATGTTATTATGAAACTAGAATACATTTCGCAGATTCTGAAACTTACTGCGATAGTTAGACTCTTTTAGTTGCTTGGGAATCGTCGTTTGAAGATGGGCATGTGAAACTGCGAGAAAAATTTTGAGAGCGCAGGACGGCTGCCGAAAGTCCGCGTAAAAACGCCCCCCGGGCCCAAAGTTTCACCGTGCAAAATTTCCGGTGCGGTTATTATGAAACTAGAATACATTTCGCAGATTCTGAAAGTTATTGCGATAGTTAGACTCTTTTAGTTGCTTGGGAATCGTCGTTTGAAGATGGGCATGTGAAACTGCGAGAAAAATTTTGAGAGCGCAGGACGGCTGCCGAAAGTCCGCGTAAAAACGCCCCCCGGGCCTAAAGTTTCACCGTGCAAAATTCCCGGTGATGTTATTATGAAACTAGAATACATTTCGCAGATTCTGAAACTTACTGCGATAGTTAGACTCTTTTAGTTGCTTGGGAATCGTCGTT
This sequence comes from Salticus scenicus, assembly GCA_963930645.1. Classification (NCBI taxonomy): domain Eukaryota; kingdom Metazoa; phylum Arthropoda; class Arachnida; order Araneae; family Salticidae; genus Salticus; species Salticus scenicus. Next base: position 22,379 of record CAWVNO010000216.1, read on the forward strand.
TGAAGATGGGCATGTGAAACAGCGAGAAAAATTTTGAGAGCGCAGGACGGCTGCCGAAAGTCCGCGTAAAAACGCCCCCCGGGCCCAAAGTTTCACCGTGCAAAATTTCCGGTGCGGTTATTATGAAACTAGAATATATTCCGCAGATTCTGAAACTTACTGCGATAGTTAGACTCTTTTAGTTGCTTGGGAATCGTCGTTTGAAGATGGGCATGTGAAACTGCGAGAAAAATTTTGAGAGCGCAGGACGGCTGCCGAAAGTCCGCGTAAAAACGCCCCCCGGGCCCAAAGTTTCACCGTGCAAAATTTCCGGTGCGGTTATTATGAAACTAGAATACATTTCGCAGATTCTGAAAGTTATTGCGATAGTTAGACTCTTTTAGTTGCTTGGGAATCGTCGTTTGAAGATGGGCATGTGAAACTGCGAGAAAAATTTTGAGAGCGCAGGACGGCTGCCGAAAGTCCGCGTAAAAACGCCCCCCGGGCCTAAAGTTTCACCGTGCAAAATTCCCGGTGATGTTATTATGAAACTAGAATACATTTCGCAGATTCTGAAACTTACTGCGATAGTTAGACTCTTTTAGTTGCTTGGGAATCGTCGTTTGAAGATGGGCATGTGAAACTGCGAGAAAAATTTTGAGAGCGCAGGACGGCTGCCGAAAGTCCGCGTAAAAACGCCCCCGGGGCCCAAAGTTTCACCGTGCAAAATTTCCGGTGCGGTTATTATGAAACTAGAATATATTCCGCAGATTCTGAAACTTACTGCGATAGTTAGACTCTTTTAGTTGCTTGGGAATCGTCGTTTGAAGATGGGCATGTGAAACTGCGAAAAAAATTTTGAGAGCGCAGGACGGCTGCCGAAAGTCCGCGTAAAAACGCCCCCCGGGCCCAAAGTTTCACCGTGCAAAATTTCCGGTGCGGTTATTATGAAACTAGAATACATTTCGCAGATTCTGAAAGTTATTGCGATAGTTAGACTCTTTTAGTTGCTTGGGAATCGTCGTTTGAAGATGGGCATGTGAAACTGCGAGAAAAATTTTGAGAGCGCAGGACGGCTGCCGAAAGTCCGCGTAAAAACGCCCCCCGGGCCTAAAGTTTCACCGTGCAAAATTCCCGGTGATGTTATTATGAAACTAGAATACATTTCGCAGATTCTGAAACTTACTGCGATAGTTAGACTCTTTTAGTTGCTTGGGAATCGTCGTTTGAAGATGGGCATGTGAAACTGCGAGAAAAATTTTGAGAGCGCAGGACGGCTGCCGAAAGTCCGCGTAAAAACGCCCCCCGGGCCCAAAGTTTCACCGTGCAAAATTTCCGGTGCGGTTATTATGAAACTAGAATATATTCCGCAGATTCTGAAACTTACTGCGATAGTTAGACTCTTTTAGTTGCTTGGGAATCGTCGTTTGAAGATGGGCATGTGAAACTGCGAGAAAAATTTTGAGAGCGCAGGACGGCTGCCGAAAGTCCGCGTAAAAACGCCCCCCGGGCCCAAAGTTTCACCGTGCAAAATTTCCGGTGCGGTTATTATGAAACTAGAATACATTTCGCAGATTCTGAAAGTTATTGCGATAGTTAGACTCTTTTAGTTGCTTGGGAATCGTCGTTTGAAGATGGGCATGTGAAACTGCGAGAAAAATTTTGAGAGCGCAGGACGGCTGCCGAAAGTCCGCGTAAAAACGCCCCCCGGGCCTAAAGTTTCACCGTGCAAAATTCCCGGTGATGTTATTATGAAACTAGAATACATTTCGCAGATTCTGAAACTTACTGCGATAGTTAGACTCTTTTAGTTGCTTGGGATCGTCGTTTGAAGATGGGCATGTGAAACTGCGAGAAAAATTTTGAGAGCGCAGGACGGCTGCCGAAAGTCCGCGTAAAAACGCCCCCCGGGCCTAAAGTTTCACCGTGCAAAATTCCCGGTGATGTTATTATGAAACTAGAATACATTTCGCAGATTCTGAAACTTACTGCGATAGTTAGACTCTTTTAGTTGCTTGGGAATCGTCGTTTGAAGATGGGCATGTGAAACTGCGAGAAAAATTTTGAGAGCGCAGGACGGCTGCCGAAAGTCTGCGTAAAAACGCCCCCCGGGCCTAAAGTTTCACCGTGCAAAATTCCCGGTGATGTTATTATGAAATTAGAATACATTTCGCAGATTCTGAAAGTTATTGCGATAGTTAGACTCTTTTAGTTGCTTGGGAATCGTCGTTTGAAGATGGGCATGTGAAACTGCGAGAAAAATTTTGAGAGCGCAGGACGGTGTTATTATGAAACTAGAATACATTTCGCAGATTCTGAAACTTACTGCGATAGTTAGACTCTTTTAGTTGCTTGGGAATCGTCGTTTGAAGATGGGCATGTGAAACTGCGAGAAAAATTTTGAGAGCGCAGGACGGCTGCCGAAAGTCCGCGTAAAAACGCCCCCCGGGCCCAAAGTTTCACCGTGCAAAATTTCCGGTGCGGTTATTATGAAACTAGAATATATTCCGCAGATTCTGAAACTTACTGCGATAGTTAGACTCTTTTAGTTGCTTGGGAATCGTCGTTTGAAGATGGGCATGTGAAACTGCGAAAAAAATTTTGAGAGCGCAGGACGGCTGCCGAAAGTCCGCGTAAAAACGCCCCCCGGGCCCAAAGTTTCACCGTGCAAAATTTCCGGTGCGGTTATTATGAAACTAGAATATATTCCGCAGATTCTGAAACTTACTGCGATAGTTAGACTCTTTTAGTTGCTTGGGAATCGTCGTTTGAAGATGGGCATGTGAAACTGCGAGAAAAATTTTGAGAGCGCAGGACGGCTGCCGAAAGTCCGCGTAAAAACGCCCCCCGGGCCCAAAGTTTCACCGTGCAAAATTTCCGGTGCGGTTATTATGAAACTAGAATATATTCCGCAGATTCTGAAACTTACTGCGATAGTTAGACTCTTTTAGTTGCTTGGGAATCGTCGTTTGAAGATGGGCATGTGAAACTGCGAAAAAAATTTTGAGAGCGCAGGACGGCTGCCGAAAGTCCGCGTAAAAACGCCCCCCGGGCCCAAAGTTTCACCGTGCAAAATTTCCGGTGCGGTTATTATGAAACTAGAATACATTTCGCAGATTCTGAAAGTTATTGCGATAGTTAGACTCTTTTAGTTGCTTGGGAATCGTCGTTTGAAGATGGGCATGTGAAACTGCGAGAAAAATTTTGAGAGCGCAGGACGGCTGCCGAAAGTCCGCGTAAAAACGCCCCCCGGGCCTAAAGTTTCACCGTGCAAAATTCCCGGTGATGTTATTATGAAACTAGAATACATTTCGCAGATTCTGAAACTTACTGCGATAGTTAGACTCTTTTAGTTGCTTGGGAATCGTCGTTTGAAGATGGGCATGTGAAACTGCGAGAAAAATTTTGAGAGCGCAGGACGGCTGCCGAAAGTCCGCGTAAAAACGCCCCCCGGGCCCAAAGTTTCACCGTGCAAAATTTCCGGTGCGGTTATTATGAAACTAGAATATATTCCGCAGATTCTGAAACTTACTGCGATAGTTAGACTCTTTTAGTTGCTTGGGAATCGTCGTTTGAAGATGGGCATGTGAAACTGCGAGAAAAATTTTGAGAGCGCAGGACGGCTGCCGAAAGTCCGCGTAAAAACGCCCCCCGGGCCCAAAGTTTCACCGTGCAAAATTTCCGGTGCGGTTATTATGAAACTAGAATACATTTCGCAGATTCTGAAAGTTATTGCGATAGTTAGACTCTTTTAGTTGCTTGGGAATCGTCGTTTGAAGATGGGCATGTGAAACTGCGAGAAAAATTTTGAGAGCGCAGGACGGCTGCCGAAAGTCCGCGTAAAAACGCCCCCCGGGCCTAAAGTTTCACCGTGCAAAATTCCCGGTGATGTTATTATGAAACTAGAATACATTTCGCAGATTCTGAAACTTACTGCGATAGTTAGACTCTTTTAGTTGCTTGGGAATCGTCGTTTGAAGATGGGCATGTGAAACTGCGAGAAAAATTTTGAGAGCGCAGGACGGCTGCCGAAAGTCCGCGTAAAAACGCCCCCCGGGCCCAAAGTTTCACCGTGCAAAATTTCCGGTGCGGTTATTATGAAACTAGAATATATTCCGCAGATTCTGAAACTTACTGCGATAGTTAGACTCTTTTAGTTGCTTGGGAATCGTCGTTTGAAGATGGGCATGTGAAACTGCGAAAAAAATTTTGAGAGCGCAGGACGGCTGCCGAAAGTCCGCGTATAAACGCCCCCCGGGCCCAAAGTTTCACCGTGCAAAATTTCCGGTCCGGTTATTATGAAACTAGAATATATTCCGCAGATTCTGAAACTTACTGCGATAGTTAGACTCTTTTAGTTGCTTGGGAATCGTCGTTTGAAGATGGGCATGTGAAACTGCGAGAAAAATTTTGAGAGCGCAGGACGGCTGCCGAAAGTCTGCGTAAAAACGCCCCCCGGGCCTAAAGTTTCACTGTGCAAAATTCCCGGTGATGTTATTATGAAACTAGAATACATTTCGCAGATTCTGAAAGTTATTGCGATAGTTAGACTCTTTTAGTTGCTTGGGAATCGTCGTTTGAAGATGGGCATGTGAAACTGCGAGAAAAATTTTCAGAGCGCAGGACGGCTGCCGAAAGTCTGCGTAAAAACGCCCCCCGGGCCTAAAGTTTCACCGTGCAAAATTCCCGGTGATGTTATTATGAAACTAGAATACATTTCGCAGATTCTGAAACTTACTGCGATAGTTAGACTCTTTTAGTTGCTTGGGAATCGTCGTTTGAAGATGGGCATGTGAAACTGCGAGAAAAATTTTGAGAGCGCAGGACGGCTGCCGAAAGTCCGCGTAAAAACGCCCCCCGGGCCCAAAGTTTCACCGTGCAAAATTTCCGGTGCGGTTATTATGAAACTAGAATACATTTCGCAGATTCTGAAAGTTATTGCGATAGTTAGACTCTTTTAGTTGCTTGGGAATCGTCGTTTGAAGATGGGCATGTGAAACTGCGAGAAAAATTTTGAGAGCGCAGGACGGCTGCCGAAAGTCCGCGTAAAAACGCCCCCCGGGCCTAAAGTTTCACCGTGCAAAATTCCCGGTGATGTTATTATGAAACTAGAATACATTTCGCAGATTCTGAAACTTACTGCGATAGTTAGACTCTTTTAGTTGCTTGGGAATCGTCGTTTGAAGATGGGCATGTGAAACAGCGAGAAAAATTTTGAGAGCGCAGGACGGCTGCCGAAAGTCCGCGTAAAAACGCCCCCCGGGCCCAAAGTTTCACCGTGCAAAATTTCCGGTGCGGTTATTATGAAACTAGAATATATTCCGCAGATTCTGAAACTTACTGCGATAGTTAGACTCTTTTAGTTGCTTGGGAATCGTCGTTTGAAGATGGGCATGTGAAACTGCGAGAAAAATTTTGAGAGCGCAGGACGGCTGCCGAAAGTCCGCGTAAAAACGCCCCCCGGGCCCAAAGTTTCACCGTGCAAAATTTCCGGTGCGGTTATTATGAAACTAGAATACATTTCGCAGATTCTGAAAGTTATTGCGATAGTTAGACTCTTTTAGTTGCTTGGGAATCGTCGTTTGAAGATGGGCATGTGAAACTGCGAGAAAAATTTTGAGAGCGCAGGACGGCTGCCGAAAGTCCGCGTAAAAACGCCCCCCGGGCCTAAAGTTTCACCGTGCAAAATTCCCGGTGATGTTATTATGAAACTAGAATACATTTCGCAGATTCTGAAACTTACTGCGATAGTTAGACTCTTTTAGTTGCTTGGGAATCGTCGTTTGAAGATGGGCATGTGAAACTGCGAGAAAAATTTTGAGAGCGCAGGACGGCTGCCGAAAGTCCGCGTAAAAACGCCCCCGGGGCCCAAAGTTTCACCGTGCAAAATTTCCGGTGCGGTTATTATGAAACTAGAATATATTCCGCAGATTCTGAAACTTACTGCGATAGTTAGACTCTTTTAGTTGCTTGGGAATCGTCGTTTGAAGATGGGCATGTGAAACTGCGAAAAAAATTTTGAGAGCGCAGGACGGCTGCCGAAAGTCCGCGTAAAAACGCCCCCCGGGCCCAAAGTTTCACCGTGCAAAATTTCCGGTGCGGTTATTATGAAACTAGAATACATTTCGCAGATTCTGAAAGTTATTGCGATAGTTAGACTCTTTTAGTTGCTTGGGAATCGTCGTTTGAAGATGGGCATGTGAAACTGCGAGAAAAATTTTGAGAGCGCAGGACGGCTGCCGAAAGTCCGCGTAAAAACGCCCCCCGGGCCTAAAGTTTCACCGTGCAAAATTCCCGGTGATGTTATTATGAAACTAGAATACATTTCGCAGATTCTGAAACTTACTGCGATAGTTAGACTCTTTTAGTTGCTTGGGAATCGTCGTTTGAAGATGGGCATGTGAAACTGCGAGAAAAATTTTGAGAGCGCAGGACGGCTGCCGAAAGTCCGCGTAAAAACGCCCCCCGGGCCCAAAGTTTCACCGTGCAAAATTTCCGGTGCGGTTATTATGAAACTAGAATATATTCCGCAGATTCTGAAACTTACTGCGATAGGTAGACTCTTTTAGTTGCTTGGGAATCGTCGTTTGAAGATGGGCATGTGAAACTGCGAGAAAAATTTTGAGAGCGCAGGACGGCTGCCGAAAGTCCGCGTAAAAACGCCCCCCGGGCCCAAAGTTTCACCGTGCAAAATTTCCGGTGCGGTTATTATGAAACTAGAATACATTTCGCAGATTCTGAAAGTTATTGCGATAGTTAGACTCTTTTAGTTGCTTGGGAATCGTCGTTTGAAGATGGGCATGTGAAACTGCGAGAAAAATTTTGAGAGCGCAGGACGGCTGCCGAAAGTCCGCGTAAAAACGCCCCCCGGGCCTAAAGTTTCACCGTGCAAAATTCCCGGTGATGTTATTATGAAACTAGAATACATTTCGCAGATTCTGAAACTTACTGCGATAGTTAGACTCTTTTAGTTGCTTGGGATCGTCGTTTGAAGATGGGCATGTGAAACTGCGAGAAAAATTTTGAGAGCGCAGGACGGCTGCCGAAAGTCCGCGTAAAAACGCCCCCCGGGCCCAAAGTTTCACCGTGCAAAATTTCCGGTGCGGTTATTATGAAACTAGTATATATTCCGCAGATTCTGAAACATACTGCGATAGTTAGACTCTTTTAGTTGCTTGGGAATCGTCGTTTGAAGATGGGCATGTGAAACTGCGAAAAAAATTTTGAGAGCGCAGGACGGCTGCCGAAAGTCCGCGTAAAAACGCCCCCCGGGCCCAAAGTTTCACCGTGCAAAATTTCCGGTGCGGTTATTATGAAACTAGAATATATTCCGCAGATTCTGAAACTTACTGCGATAGTTAGACTCTTTTAGTTGCTTGGGAATCGTCGTTTGAAGATGGGCATGTGAAACTGCGAGAAAAATTTTGAGAGCGCAGGACGGCTGCCGAAAGTCCGCGTAAAAACGCCCCCCGGGCCCAAAGTTTCACCGTGCAAAATTTCCGGTGCGGTTATTATGAAACTAGAATATATTTCGCAGATTCTGAAAGTTATTGCGATAGTTAGACTCTTTTAGTTGCTTGGGAATCGTCGTTTGAAGATGGGCATGTGAAACTGCGAGAAAAATTTTGAGAGCGCAGGACGGCTGCCGAAAGTCCGCGTAAAAACGCCCCCCGGGCCTAAAGTTTCACCGTGCAAAATTCCCGGTGATGTTATTATGAAACTAGAATACATTTCGCAGATTCTGAAACTTACTGCGATAGTTAGACTCTTTTAGTTGCTTGGGAATCGTCGTTTGAAGATGGGCATGTGAAACTGCGAGAAAAATTTTGAGAGCGCAGGACGGCTGCCGAAAGTCCGCGTAAAAACGCCCCCCGGGCCCAAAGTTTCACCGTGCAAAATTTCCGGTGCGGTTATTATGAAACTAGAATATATTCCGCAGATTCTGAAACTTACTGCGATAGTTAGACTCTTTTAGTTGCTTGGGAATCGTCGTTTGAAGATGGGCATGTGAAACTGCGAAAAAATTTTGAGAGCGCAGGACGGCTGCCGAAAGTCCGCGTAAAAACGCCCCCCGGGCCCAAAGTTTCACCGTGCAAAATTTCCGGTGCGGTTATTATGAAACTAGAATACATTTCGCAGATTCTGAAAGTTATTGCGATAGTTAGACTCTTTTAGTTGCTTGGGAATCGTCGTTTGAAGATGGGCACGTGAAACTGCGAGAAAAATTTTGAGAGCGCAGGACGGCTGCCGAAAGTCCGCGTAAAAACGCCCCCCGGGCCTAAAGTTTCACCGTGCAAAATTCCCGGTGATGTTATTATGAAACTAGAATACATTTCGCAGATTCTGAAACTTACTGCGATAGTTAGACTCTTTTAGTTGCTTGGGAATCGTCGTTTGAAGATGGGCATGTGAAACTGCGAGAAAAATTTTGAGAGCGCAGGACGGCTGCCGAAAGTCCGCGTAAAAACGCCCCCCGGGCCCAAAGTTTCACCGTGCAAAATTTCCGGTGCGGTTATTATGAAACTAGAATATATTCCGCAGATTCTGAAACTTACTGCGATAGTTAGACTCTTTTAGTTGCTTGGGAATCGTCGTTTGAAGATGGGCATGTGAAACTGCGAGAAAAATTTTGAGAGCGCAGGACGGCTGCCGAAAGTCCGCGTAAAAACGCCCCCCGGGCCCAAAGTTTCACCGTGCAAAATTTCCGGTGCGGTTATTATGAAACTAGAATACATTTCGCAGATTCTGAAAGTTATTGCGATAGTTAGACTCTTTTAGTTGCTTGGGAATCGTCGTTTGAAGATGGGCATGTGAAACTGCGAG
>CAWVNO010000217.1:0-159360 GCA_963930645.1 Salticus scenicus
TTTCCAAAACATTCCATCCTGTATTTAGCTTTATCTAACATATCGGAAATACTTCAAATAATTAATCAAGTACATTGAAAAGATAAACGACACGCAAAGTTCAATCATGAGTGAACGAATGTACAGATATTTCATTTCAGCCCGGAAATGAGTCGGAAATAAAGTGGTCATACATCATTTTATGTTTAAAATGAGTTGAATTTAGAACTCTATACAATTCGGCACAGGCTGTTAATATTTTATTTTACAAGTTTAAACTGTAATTTACTTTTAATACTTTAAAAAAGAAAAAAAAAAATCCAGAAGCAATTTTATTTCCTTTGTAATTGATATTTCTCATCTATTTACTTTTAATGACATATTACTAATTCCCTTTTGCAAAATAATCTATATTTTAAAAATTTTAATGGATCTGTTATTATTTGCATATAAAATTATATATATTATATTATATTATAATTTGCTTGTAATTCATTATTAAAAAATTGGTATATTATACTGAGAAAAATTACATACCGCCTCCATCAGGAGTAGTTCATCATCAATAACTATTCGTTTTCTGAATTCCTAACCTAGAAATATAGATTTAGGAGCTACGTGTATAAGGTAAACAAATTACCTGAATAGACGAAACGATCGAGAATTTTTAGTGTACACTTTTCTAGATGGTGAAACAATATTATGAATATTATAAATTCTTTGCATTTCGAGAAATTCTCGTTTGATGTCCTGCAATAGAATCATAAAACAAAATTATAGTTACTAAAACTCGTCCCTGATATTCGCATATATTTTCAGAGAATTTTAAATAAGATTGACCACGGCAATTAAAAAAAAAAAAAAAAAAAAAAAAAAAAAAAACTAGTATGTTGTGGCCACCACAAGACTTTCTTCTATATTTTCCTATACAAATTCACTCAGTAACAATATTTAAAAAAAAAAAAAAAAAAAAAAAACTAGCATGTTGTGGCCACCACAAGACTTTCTTCTATATTTTCCTATACAAATTCACTCAGTAACAATATTAAAAAAAAAAAAAAAAAAAATCAGGTTTTTTTTTTTTTTTTTTTTTTTTTTTTGTTAAAAGTAAAAAAAAAAAAAAAATCGATAACTTTGTTTTAAATTATCAGAGATTTATAGTTCAACCATTCGTTTTAAAGGTATTTGATGTCAAATTATTTCCATGTTGTTTTTTTTAGTTTTATAATTTTTATATAAAGAATTTGTTAAGCAAAAATAGTAAAATAAAGTGTTAGGCTTGATTAACATAGGAAATAAATTTTAGGCTGTTGCATAAAAAGCATTGTTTACATGTGGAAAAATTGTCTTTTTATTATGTATAAAATTGGGTAATCGTACTATAGTTAAAAATGTTTAAAACCCTATTACTCACCTTTAATACAGAGCTTATCTTTTTTTTTTGGAGGTATTGTTTACATTTCTCCAGGAGAGCACGATCAACAGAAGTTCGTAGTTACCGGCATCCACGCAACACTTGCAAGCTTTACTTGTCTATCTGGAGTAGTATCCATCGCCGCTAATAGATGGCGTGGCGTTCGGCTGTTACCGCGAGTTTTCATTGGCCAGGTGTTGAGATCCGCCGGGCTCTATTTATAGACAAGGAGGTGAACTACGCTTTACGCATTGCATCAGTTTCCCTGTTTTATTTTGTTTTTGAATGCAGCATGGTAATAGTCGATGGCTCTTAGTATTTTTGTGGGCGTCAAAAGTTTAAAAAATGCCGTGACAATATTGAATTAAAGGATGTTTCTTGCCTCTCCATTATCTCCTCTCGTCTGGGCTCTGGTGATGTTTTCTTTGAATCGGCAGTTGTCGTCGTATGTTTTACGTGAGTTGTTTTTCCATAGTTAAGTGTGGTATAATGCTGTTTGTCAGCCGTTAGGCCGACATCGTTTTTTCCTAATAAATTGTTATGTTTGAAAAGTACGTTATTGCTGAAACTTGTTGAATTTTTGTTGTAGTTAATATCTTTAAATTATATTGCCGTTGATTATGAAATTTGTTGAGTTTTTGTTGTTGTTAATACCTTTAAATTATATCGCCGTTGGTTATGTCGTTGTGTTTAACGTTTATATATATAGTCTATTAATGTTGAAAATATGGCAGTTGGTGTTTTATTAAGTTTGAAATGGTTTAAGTCTATTAAGTTTTCCCTATTAAGTTTCAGATAAATTAGAAATGTTGGTATTTGTTAAGTTTAATATAATTTATTTAAAGTTGAAGTTAAATAGATTTATAGCAGTTGGATGGTTTGTTGTTAAGTTTTTGAAATTTAAATTTACATTTGTTAAAGTTAGGTTTTGCTAAAATTTAAATGATTGTTATAAGGATTGCTGGTTAATCTTTATTCTGGTTGCCTAAGGATAAATACAAGATATAATTAAGTTAATGTTAATATTGTTGATATTGTTTATTAATTGTTGAATTTAATAACATAGTTGAAATCGTTTACAAGTTGTTAAGATATGGAGTTTAATAAAAGTTGTTAGTTTTTAAACTGTTCTCTTTATTTCATAACAAAGTTATATTATTTTTTTTTTGAACACTTTAGCTGTCAATTTTTCAGTAGCTTTACTGTGCATTCTATTTGCTCTGCAAACTATTCTTGAGCAAAATTTGTTTTTCAAATTTGCTAACATATGGTTATGGGCTTTTGCTGAATGGCAGCTCATTTGACGTTTCTATTTTAAATATAACTTTTGGCAGTTGGGATTTCGAGAATGGCTTTAAATATCCTGCCGGGAATTGAAAAACTAAGTACGCATAATTATGCAACTTGGATTAAGGATATTAGGTTTGTACTTATTGAAAAAAACGCATGGGACTTGGTCAATGGTGACGAAACTTTGTCGGAGCCTGATGAGAAGGGGGGAGTTGCAAGTAAAGGCAGTATCAACGATTTCAAGGCTCGTTCTCGTTTAGCCTTATCCACGATTTATTTGAATATAACACCTGAATATAGAGGATTAATAGATAATTGTTCATGCCCTAAGGAAGCTTGGAAGGTTTTAAAGCAGCATTTTGTGAAAGATTCGCGCGCTCATCATATGCATCTCGTAAATGAATTGTTTAGCTGCAAAATGAAACCTGATGAGTCTGTTAACTTGTATGCTCAACGTCTATCAAGGATTGCTGACCAGTTAAAAGATATGGGTCATCCTATGGAGGATACCTACATTTCCTATCAATTTTTACAGAATTTATCTGCTAAGTTTGAGTCGGCCGTCCAGTATATCCTCAGATGGGAAAATAACTTTGAGTTCAGGAAAATTGTGGTAGAAATGATCGCAGAGGAATCACGTTTGGAATTAAGAAATATAAGTGTAAATCACCGTGTTGAGTTGCAGAACACTAGTCATGCCAGAAATTTTTCAAGTAAAGTAAAGTGTTTCCGCTGTGGCCGTCTTGGTCATATTCGTAAAAATTGTCGAGTGACTTTACCTAAACAACCTGTTAATAGTCAATATAAAAATACTTCAATAGATAAATCTTCAAATGTTTATAAAAGTAAAACTAAAGCTGTCAACCGTAATGTTTCATCCAAAAATTATTTCATCGCTCAGGCTAATTTTAGCAATGTTGATGATGATAGCTGCTGGGCGTTCGATACAGCAGCTTCACATCATTTCTGTAAGAATGTGGAATATTTTTGTGAATTTACACCAATTGAAGGTGAGGATTTATACGTTGCGGTTGATGGCGTTAGTTTCCCCATTGAGGGGGAAGGTTCTGTTAATTTGAAATTTGATAATAATGTATATATGTTGAAAAATGTTTTATTTTCCTCTAAACTTCGTAAAAATCTGATTTCTGGTCCTGTAATGGACGTTAACGGGGCAAGTTTTTCTGGCAAGGGGGGAAATATTGACGTACTTGACAAGGATGGCAAAAAGATTTTTTCTGCTAAATTAAATAACGGTGTTTATAATGTATATCCTAAAGTCTTAAACAAATGTGATAATCAGATCTCAAATAATTTAAATTGTAGTGCCTTTAATGTAAAAGCTAATAGTGTTGAATCCTGGCATGCTCGTTTTGGCCATATAAGTCCAGATCTTGTGATTCACACTAGTAAATGCAATGGTGTAAAGGGTCTGCCTAAATTGAAATTTTCTAAGTTCATTTGTGAACCTTGTCGTTTAAGTAAACAAAAGAGGATCCAGTTTAAAGTTTTTTCTGGTACCCAGTGTGATGGTCCTTTGGAACGTATTTTTATGGACATTTGGGGGCCTATTAAGATCAAAGGATATAAAGGGGAAAGTTTTTTCTTATCAATTGTTGACATGTTTTCTAAAAGGACTGCTATCTATCCATTGAATAATAAGTCTGAAGTTTTTTCTATTTTTGTTCGCCACATTGCTCGAGCTGAGAGACTGTTGGGGAGAAAATTAAAGTTTATACGAACCGATAACGGTTCTGAATTTGTGAACGACGATTTCAAGAACTTTTGTGATACAAATGGAGTTGTTCATGAATTGACAAACACATATACCCCTGAACAGAACGGCGTTTGTGAACGTCTTAATCAGACGGCAATGAACTGTGTTAGAGCAATGTTGGTGGACAGTGGTTTACCACTACGTTTTTGGTCCGAAGCAGTTCTTTATTTTTCTTATACTTGGAACCGTGTGATTCACAGAGGTGAGAAAAAGACCCCTTTCGAGTTATACTTTGGTCATAAACCCTCGGTTAGACATCTAAAACCTTTTGGATTGGTGGTATATGCGGGTATCCCCAAACAGAGGCGTCAGCACAAACTGTCACCCAGGTCCCAAAAAGGAGTACTAATTGGTTACGCCCTCAGAACTAAAGGTTACCGGGTTTGGCTGCCACAGGAGGATAAAATCATCGAAACGCTGAATGTTTCTTTTGGTGTGGACTTGTATGGTAAGGACAGTGGAGCTGTGCTGGGCACCCCGTCTTCCGATTTAGACCTGCTCGCCGATAGTCCAGTAGATCAGAACATATCTGATCCTGTCGATATAATCGCGCAGAGTGAGCCTGGAGAGGTCGACGAAGGTGTCTCAGATGAACTTGTCGATTCCCCTGTTGGATTGCAGTCTGAACTTGTGTGGCGACGTAAAGCTGTCCCGAGACCTACTGGTAAACGGGTTGACATATACTATTATCCAGATGGCTCTAATACGAGATTAAGGTCGATTAACGATGTCCAGAGGTTTTGTTTAGATAAGAATATTTTGTTTAATCCCGATATATTTGATTTTTCTGGGGGGAATTTGTTTGAAGGGGTAGTAAATCAGAATATTGTTCCATCATCACAATTAACCAAGTTCAAGAAAAGACGTAGGCAAAAAGCAAAATGACTAGATGTTTTGGTTCCAAAGACGTTTAACCAGGCTATTAAATCCCAACAACATGACGAGTGGAAAATTGCTATGGATGAGGAAATGGAAAGTATGGAAAATCGTAAAGTCTGGCACTTAGTTGAGCTACCTAAGGATAAAGCTCCTTTGGGAAACCGCTGGGTCTACGCCTTAAAGAGAGACGAGCATGGAAACATTGCACGCTTCAAGGCTAGACTTGTGGCACAAGGTTTTTACCAGATTAAAGGCGATTCTTACGATGAAACATTTTCACCTGTAGTAAATTTTTCCGTAGTACGTTTTTTCTTTTCCCTTTTGGTGTCAAATTTGAAATGGTTTAACACTCAGTGTGATGTTAAATGTGCATACTTGTATGCCCCTCTGGATGAGGATATATACATGTGCCAACCACCTGGGTATATAGTACGAGGGAAGGAGCACCTTGTGTGCAAACTTGATCGTGCAATATATGGTTTACACCAAAGTGGGCGTTTATGGTTTTATGAATTGAACCGGGTTTTGTTGGATTTGGGTTTTGAAAAATTTAATTGGTGCAATTGCACATATAAGTTTAAAAGTTTTATTGTTCTTCTAGTCTATGTGGATGATATTGTCATCTTTGGCAAGAAACAATCTCAAATTGACGACATGGTTAAACGTTTGGGACAGAAATTTGACTTAAAGATTTTAGGCAAGACTCAAAAACTTTTGGGAGTCGAATTTTCATACGATAATGGTGATGTTTAATTGTTTCAGTCATCATATATCGAGGAGGTAGCCGATCGTTTTAAGTCTTTTCATATTCCTATCTCTTCGCTTCCAATTGTAAAAGGAGTTAAATTTTCTAAAAAGGACTGTCCGACTAATAAGCAAGAAAGTGACGAAATGACTAGATTTCCATATAGGAATGTTTTAGGATGTTTGTCATTTATTGCCAGTAGGACACGCCCAGATATAGCCTATGCAGTCAATATCTTAAGTCAGTTTCAAAGCAACCCTGGTCTGCCTCATTGGAATGGCTTGTTAAAACTTTTGGGATATGTTTTATATACTAAGCAATTCAAATTGAATTTAAAATGTTGTAACTCAAATTTAAATGCTTATTCAGATGCCGACTTTGCGATGAATCGAGACGACTTTGTGTCTATGGGAGGTTTGATTGTTTTTGTTGATGAGAGCCCTATTTCATGGAGAACCTTCAAAGAGAGGGGTGTAAGTTTGTCTACAATGGAGAGCGAGTTCGTTGCAATGTGCGAGTGTGTGAAGGAGTTGATGTGGTTGGACCATATATTGGAAGACTGTTTTAAATTTAATATAATTCCTGGTTCACACACTCCACCACTTTTACTTGCTGACAATCAACCCGCGATCGATTTTACAAAGTCCCCGATCGAAAATAATAGATCAAAACATATCAACGTCAAATTATTTTTTATTCGCGAATGGTTATTTGAAGAACAGTTTAAGCTTAGATATATTCCCAGTCAGTCCAATTTGGCAGATCCTTTCACAAAGCCTCTTACTAAATTTAATCTTAATAAATTTATTAATAAAGTTTTTTTAAAAGTAAATCAAGGGTAAAAATTAGTAAATTAAAATTGTGTCGGGTTAATGGAACCTATCAAAATCCATTTAAGTTTTTTCAAGTTTAATATTTCGGGTTTATGGATCCTATCAAAATCCATTTAAGTTTTTTCAAGTTTAATATTTCGGGTTTATGGATCCTACCAAAATCCATGTTTTTTTTGAAGTTTTCTATTTCTCATTGCCTTTGTGATGTTTTGTATACGTTTTTTTAATTTATTTTGGAATGAATGGTGTAAGACATGAGCGCTCATGCATGGTTAATGTTTATGTGGTTGTCAAATCATTGTATATATATCATATTAAATGTATTCATACCTTGTATATATTTTTGTTTGCAATGAGGAAGTGAAAATTTGGTAAATGTAATATGCAATTAATGTTTTTTTGAAGTTTTTGCAGCATCCACTTAGTGCTAACATACTGTGCCATGGACTATCAATTAGCAATTTTTATATAAAGAATTTGTTAAGCAAAAATAGTAAAATAAAGTGTTAGGCTTGATTAACATAGGAAATAAATTTTAGGCTGTTGCATAAAAAGCATTGTTTACATGTGGAAAAATTGTCTTTTTATTATGTATAAAATTGGGTAATCGTACTATAGTTAAAAATGTTTAAAACCCTATTACTCACCTTTAATACAGAGCTTATCTTTTTTTTTTGGAGGTATTGTTTACATTTCTCCAGGAGAGCACGATCAACAGAAGTTCGTAGTTACCGGCATCCACGCAACACTTGCAAGCTTTACTTGTCTATCTGGAGTAGTATCCATCGCCGCTAATAGATGGCGTGGCGTTCGGCTGTTACCGCGAGTTTTCATTGGCCAGGTGTTGAGATCCGCCGGGCTCTATTTATAGACAAGGAGGTGAACTACGCTTTACGCATTGCATCAGTTTCCCTGTTTTATTTTGTTTTTGAATGCAGCATGGTAATAGTCGATGGCTCTTAGTATTTTTGTGGGCGTCAAAAGTTTAAAAAATGCCGTGACAATATTGAATTAAAGGATGTTTCTTGCCTCTCCATTATCTCCTCTCGTCTGGGCTCTGGTGATGTTTTCTTTGAATCGGCAGTTGTCGTCGTATGTTTTACGTGAGTTGTTTTTCCATAGTTAAGTGTGGTATAATGCTGTTTGTCAGCCGTTAGGCCGACATCGTTTTTTCCTAATAAATTGTTATGTTTGAAAAGTACGTTATTGCTGAAACTTGTTGAATTTTTGTTGTAGTTAATATCTTTAAATTATATTGCCGTTGATTATGAAATTTGTTGAGTTTTTGTTGTTGTTAATACCTTTAAATTATATCGCCGTTGGTTATGTCGTTGTGTTTAACGTTTATATATATAGTCTATTAATGTTGAAAATATGGCAGTTGGTGTTTTATTAAGTTTGAAATGGTTTAAGTCTATTAAGTTTTCCCTATTAAGTTTCAGATAAATTAGAAATGTTGGTATTTGTTAAGTTTAATATAATTTATTTAAAGTTGAAGTTAAATAGATTTATAGCAGTTGGATGGTTTGTTGTTAAGTTTTTGAAATTTAAATTTACATTTGTTAAAGTTAGGTTTTGCTAAAATTTAAATGATTGTTATAAGGATTGCTGGTTAATCTTTATTCTGGTTGCCTAAGGATAAATACAAGATATAATTAAGTTAATGTTAATATTGTTGATATTGTTTATTAATTGTTGAATTTAATAACATAGTTGAAATCGTTTACAAGTTGTTAAGATATGGAGTTTAATAAAAGTTGTTAGTTTTTAAACTGTTCTCTTTATTTCATAACAAAGTTATATTATTTTTTTTTTGAACACTTTAGCTGTAAATTTTTCAGTAGCTTTACTGTGCATTCTATTTGCTCTGCAAACTATTCTTGAGCAAAATTTGTTTTTCAAATTTGCTAACAGTATTGACGAGACCTTTCGAAAGATACCCATCTTGAAAATTTACCCCACTCCCCGGGGGATCAGGGGGGACGCCATGCCCCCACATGCATAATATTTTTTTCCTAGTTAACTACTACTATTGTCAATATTTCATATTAATTTTACAATCACAAGTTAAAAAAAACTCTCATTATGTATATTTATGCAAAATTTTGTCCTATACTGCCATGTTAAAAATTTAGAAAAAAATACTATTACAGCGCCACCTGTTGAGCGATTGATCCCCAAATCTAATCAGCACAAGTTTATGTCAAGATGCAACTAAATACTATGTTTGGTTAAATTTCATTTATTGGTTCGTGAGCTACAGTGACCACAAAATTCGTGATACACACAGACAGACAGAAATTTTCTAAAAACTATCAATTCGTGTTCAGGACATCCCAAAACTTGTAAATCCATGAAAAAACGGAGGTTGAAAATTTTCATGAATCCACTACTTTCTCTATATTGCATATAGAAAAAAGCAAAAAATGCTCTAGAATTCTAATAAGGGTTTTTAGAACTCATTAGCAAAGGGAACCAAAATTTATAAGGACGTAGAACTATTTTTACCAGACCCACAATTTAGTGTCTAGATGTCAGTAAGAAATTTTTTTCAGTGTCTTACTTTTAGAATTATGCCATAATTTTGTCCTCATGCGACACTTTTGGTATTTTGCAGTATTATGACAGTTTTGAAAGAGTAAATTCAGTGCTTTATTACATAAATTTTTGATAGGAAAATAAATGTACTTTAACAACAACAACGAATAAACCCTTCCAGCTCATTCAGAAGGGTAAGTGAATTTCTTTTTTATTATCAATTGGCCGCCATTTTGAAACAAGATGGCAGATAAAATTTATTAATGAACTTGGTGGAGATTTTGATATAGGGTTTGTACATATAAAGTTTTAAGCAAATCGATTCATAAACACCTTCATTATGTGAATTTAAATTTTCCAGTGACTGGTACTTTGAAACAAGATGGCGGATCAAGTTGGCTAACAAACATATTACATGTATTTCTAAAATATGTCTACTATACAAGTTTGGTTCGAGTTAATTGATTATTTTAAAATTTATCGTGATGACAAATTGTCAAGTGGCCGTTACTTGGAAAGAAAATTATGGAGCAAGTTGCCCGGCGAACTAATCCAAAATTTTTGTAAGATAAGTCTATTGTAGAAATTCGGATAGAATTAATTTAGTATTTCAAAAGTTGCCATGTTGGTAAATTTTCAAATTGCCATCATTTTGAAACAAAATGATGGCGCACGTTGCCCAGTAAACTAATCGAATATATTTGTAAGATAAGTCCACTGTCTAAATTTGGTTCGAATTAATTCACTATTTCAAAAGTTATAAGAAATTTTCACGTAGCCGCCGCCTCTTGGAAACAAAATGGCAGAGCAACTTGATTAACGCACTCGTCCAAGATATTTGATAGAAAAATCAATTATCTAACTTTGGTTCGAATTAATTTAGTTTTTCACTAGTTATCGTAATGAATATTTTTTAAGTGGCGTCCTGATTTTAAATGGCTGCAATTTGAAAAAAAAAAAAAAATGGCGGAGCAACTTGTTTAACGCTCACATCCAACATATTTGGCAGATAAATCCACTGTCGAACTTTGGTTCGAATTAATTTAGTTTTTCAAAAGTTATCGGGATTCTTAATTTTCAAGTAGCAGCCTGATTTTAAGTGGTCACAACTTCAAAACAAAATGGCGGATCAAGTTGCCCAGAATTCATCCAAGATATTTGTATAATAAGTCCACAGCCCAACTTTGGTTTGTATTATTTCAGTATTACAAAAGTTATCGAGCAAAGACACATACATTTAAGTGGTCGCCAAATTTTTATGTGGCAACCTGATTTCAAGTGGATTTTTAACTCAAAGTCATTTAAAGTAAAATAGCGGATCAAATTCATTAATAAACTTCGTTGATGTAGTCTATGTATACATCAAAATTTAAGCAAACTTGGTCTAATTCACGCTTTTTACAATGTAGATTTGAAATTTTCAAGAGGCCGCCACTTGGAAATAAAACGGAGTAATTTTATTAACAAACTCATGCTAGATATTTGCCTTAATGTCCAAAATATTACAGTAGAGCAACAGCTTGAACTTAAAATATTATTGATACTTACTAATAAAATTTAAATATTCGCATAAATATTTTCATGAACTTTTTTATAATACACTTGGGGGCTCTGCCCACTGCTCACTCCGCTCACAAACCCCCGAGGGACGTGTCGCCTTCCCTCGACACGCTTCGCTTATTAACCCCTGCGGCGTTCTGTCTGCGTATTCGCCGCTTTGTTTTTTACTGAATAGGAATATTAATAGAGCATAACACAAGATAAAAGCAGAAAAATGTTATAGAAATCCCCATATTCAATGTCAAATTGAAATACATAACATTTAATATAATTTTTTTATTTTATTTATTATTATTATTATTATTTTTTTTTTAATGAAATATTATGCTAAAAATCAGTCATTGTTTTCAGAACAGAAAGAAATTCGTAATATCGGAAAAATTTTGCGTTGCAGTTTTAGTATATGATTCCTTTGGTGACTTTTACATTTTTGTCCCTATTTGGCGATAAATTTTTTAGTATAACTGCTTGTAAAAAAAAAAAAAAACAAAAAAAAAACCAGTACCTATTTCTTTTAATGCATATGCATTTTATTATTGAAATTTTTGGTTAATTTAAAGCTGTATATAATACTCTCCATATACTTTTAATGTACAGCTAGATAATATTTTTACACATTCGAAAATACCTGAAAAGAAAAAAAGTTTACTATTGTTATTATTATTAATATTTTAATTTGGAAAAATCTCCTACAGCTTCAATTTTTTATTCTTGCCTACCAATTCTTAAAACAACAAAGAATATAATCTACATGATTCTTTATAAGAGTTTTAGGAGATGATTTTTTTTTTTTTTTTTTTGCCATAATTAGAAATATCATAGAAATGTCTAATTCTCTAATGTTAAAAAAATTATCAAAACTAAATTAGAAGACGCTGTTATTTATAAAATAAGTTTGAGTTTGAAACTAGCATAAATATTTTTATGCAAAATATATCCGAAATATTTCAAAACAAGAAAATTAATTTTCTAAAAGTAAAAAAAAAAAAATAAATAAAATAAAGATTTCTTTGTTATTAATAGCAAAATTGACATTTATTTTAATTTTTACAGCATTGATCACATTTTAATTTTCCTGTAGACAGTGACATCATAAGTCTAAAATAACTACGATTTCAGAGACTTTTTTGGAGATAGCAAAATAAGTTAAAGTACTTTATCAACCCGTCGTTTTTAATTAATAACTTTGTTAATTAAGATGATAGAAATATTTAACCGACTGAAATGTCTTCTCTGGAATATTCGACCTCTCATGACGCGAAGGATACTAACCACCGTGAAGAGATGCGGTCGCAGACAAAAAAAAAAAAAAAAAAAAAAAAAAAAAAAGACGCCAGTGAGAGTAACTTTTCTTTTCTTTTCTTTTTCTTTAATATATAGAGTTAGTAATAAATTTGATTTATATTTACAATCCTTATACTATATTTTTAAACAAATTCTTTTTCCATTTTAATAGATAAATATTTCATTGTAAAACTATATATATATATTTTTTAAATTCTATTGTAAATTTAGAGGTATCTCCATTCTTATACTTCTTTCTATAAAATCTAAATTATACATTTGAGTTACTTATAAAATATTCATGAGATGTAAAACAGAAACCATTTCCCTGATAAGTTTAAATTATAAATACATTAAAATATCTGCATAGAAAGAATGTTGTTGCGACGAATTTCATTCTGAAAAAAAAAAGTTTTTTTATCCTTTCTAAAAGTAGTTTAGAATTCCAAAATTTAAAATCTGCTGAATATAGAATAGTTTTCTGCTTCGATATTCGCGTGCATTTAAATTGAATAATTTACGTAATAAAAGAGTGATAAATCGCTCAAGACTCTGCTTGGATAGAGATTCGATAAAAGAGAATTCTTTCGTTCACTTCTATTTATAAAATGGAAATTTTAAAATAAGAAATCTCTTTTTAACTTTTGTTAGATTTATTATTACAACGTAATTTTTAGGAAACGATATCTAAGAAAAGAAAAAAAAAAAGTTTCTTCTTTCGCGATTTAACTTATTAAGTGCCGTAATTTTCTTTTTGCTTTCTTCTATATATATCTGTACTATTATATAAAGAGGAAAGTTTTGTATATCTGTGGAGAGTAAACTCTGAAACAACTGAATTGATTTTTTTTTTCTAATCATAAGCTACTCTATCCCTGAGTGCTATAGACTATATATAATTTTGATAAAATAAATGTTATAGTTCGAAATTTTAATATTTTAATTAAAATCCTCATACGTTCATGAAAAAATGAAATAATACTTAAAATCTATCGAATGTCACTAGAAAACAAATTTTAATACGTTCATTTTTTCTTTCTTTCTTTTTTTTCTTTCTTTCCTTTCCTTTCTTTTTCTTTCTTTCTTTTTCTTTCTTTTTTTTTTATGAAAAGAAATATATATGCGTAAATAATAAAATTTATGGTTTATTTTATTTTTTGAAATTCTATATGCATACCCTCTAATTTTTCTGTTTGACCCTAAACACGCTTTAACAAAATATCAGCTCTCTGGGATAATGTTAAAACTTGTTGAATTGACGGATAGATCCTAATATAGGTATTAGGATTCGGCACGTGTTAACATTATCCCAGAAAGCTGATAGTTTGCTTAGTGTTTAGGGTAAAATAGAAGAAAATTAGAGGGTATACATACCATATTCCCCCCCCCCCCCCAAAAAAAAAAAAAAAAAAAAAAAAAAAAAAAAAATCCTTTCATATAAGGCACACTCTAATATATGTTTAATTACTTATTTAATTTATGTGCCTTTAAATTTAAATTTAATCTTAGTTTGTATTTACAATAATGTCAGTGTCCCTTGGGCAATAATTTGATATATAAATGTGTTACAGATATTCAGTTTAGCACCACATATGATATTTAAAAACCGATCTCTCATATTTACAATAAAATATTTCTTCTAGTACATGTTTAAGTAAAATTCATCTTTGCACTCCAACGTTTAGAAAATCGTAAATTTACGAATAATTTACGAATAATTTACGAAAATTTTAAATTAGAATTTTGCAAATCAATAGAATTTTTGCCAGTATCATAAGTGATATTTTAAAACTGTTCCAAACTCTTCACGATCCTTTCTTCCTGAGATATAGTGTACATAGAATAACACAACAACAAACTAACACACTTAAATCTGACACCCTACAGACGAACACAATTTCGATTTTGTGATTTTCAGCTTCTTCAAACCTCAAAACGCGTATAAATATATATATAAAAAAATGTAGAAAAATTTCATGATTACCTAAGTTTTCCATATCTATAGCATGATGGGGTACTAAAAAAAAAGTTCTTATATTATCAAAAAATATATTATTTAGAAAAGAAGAAAAAATTCAATAAGTTTTTAAAGCAGAGTTTTTTAATTTGGAAATAGTGATAATATCTATTTCTTTCATTTCAAAATTTTCTAGAATAAAAATTACGAAATTTCTATAAGTAGGGAAAATTATATATTAGGTTCTTAAAAATGCTTATATTCATACATAAATATGAAAAAAATGCATTTTATTTTTAAACTAGATATTATCAGCTTAAACTTTGCAATGTTACAGTCTTCAATATAAATTACGCAATGCTTAATACCAGGATCAAATAAAGTACTTCTGTGATTTGTGATGTAATATTTTATATTTATTAGCGAAAAAAATTAAAACACATAATCATGTTAAAATTAACCGGTAAAATTTATCATACAGTAGTTATATATATGTGTGTATATATATATATATATATAGCGAGAGAGAGAGTAATACAATAATATCAGTGCAATTTTTTTTTAAATTTAAAGATGATTTAACTTCAGTATTAAAACTATTATTCGGATCATCAGCGAAGACTATCCAAATCACTATATATATATATATATAAAAGAAACTTTTAAAACAAATATTTATGTATATGAAATTAAAATAAATGTTGAAAGATTAGAAAAGCCAACAGGATATTTACAAACCAATGCGCAATGTAAAAATTTCTTATATATATATATATATATATATATATATATATATTGAATTTACTAACAGTTATTTTACACATTTGAATAAACATTGTAAAAATAAATAAATTAATTAATAAACGAAATTTACGATTTAACAACTGGAAACCTCTCAGCCAACCTACAGCAGCACATTTTAGAGTAAGATTTATTATTATTATTATTATTATTTTATATAAATTATTTACTGTATATTTATATTTTTTATATTTTATTTTCCGTATATTTTACGGTGAAATATAGATTATATGGTACACCGACTGCCGCCTGTTTTACGGTTATTCGCAGTCACTTTTTACGATGAATAAACAGTAAAATTCACCGTTACTTTTTACAGTGAATATTTTAAATGCAAGTTTAAAAAAATATATTTCTTAAAATAATTATTCGAACTAAATTAAACTTAGTATTTTTTACTCTACTTATATATATATATATATATATATATATATATATTAACTATTTTTCAATTTGTAAATTTTATGTTTAAAAAAAAGGAAGGAAATAATTCTGTGTTATTCGTTAAAGGTTTAAAAAACTATTGCTTACAAAAAAGTTATTTAACTAAATTATTTTCTACGTAAATGTTTGGAATGGAATAAAATGGAAAAAATGGAATATTTAAACTTTATTTTAAAATTCCACATGTTTGACTTAATTTGTTTTCATTTGCATAGAACAAAACAATTTTATTCGTCTAATAAAAAAAAAATGTGAAAAAGAAAAGATTTTTTTTTTTTATTTAAGTGTTTTTTATACTGTACTTTAAGATACTAGAACTATAATGCTTTTTAAAATAAATTGCAGGGATTGTAAAAATTTAGATATATCTTCTCTCGTTTTTTTTTTTTTTTTTTTTTTTTCCTCTCTCTCTTCTCTTTTTTTTTTTAAATTCATTTAAAGTTAAAAAAAAATCGATGTTATAAATATTGAAATAATACTTAAAAAAATAAAATAAATAAAGGGAAAAAAAGATTTAGTTTTGTTCGGAGATTTATTAGTATATGTTAGCTAAGCGTTTAATTTAATAAAAATCTTAACAAAAAAGTTATACATTAATACTTTTTATTTTCTAAATATTTGCTTAGTATAATATAACATACATTTTTTTTAATTTAAAATATCCTTTCTTTTTTTTTAATTTAATTTATTAAAAATTTTCTTAAGCATACTTTATTATGGATTACAAATATATTGTCAGTGTTACTGAAAGTATATCAATTTAAAACAATAATTTTAAGCAATATTCATTAAAAAATACATTTTTTTTTTGGAGACGTTTGTTAGAAAATTTATTTCCTTGTCTCAATTGCTACCTAACACCAAAAAATGTATTTGTTTTTATATTTTATAGCATATATATATATATATATATACATATATTCAATTGCTTTGATATATTATTTTCAAAATTATATTTGTATTTTTCGACACATTTGAAACTGTTTTCATTTTACTCCTGATGCATCATGAAAGGTTCATTATTCTTTTAGATTCAAACAGGAAGTTTCAATAAGCCACCGTATTTAACTCTAAAATGTACAGGTGAATTTTCAACTTTCATTTTCGTAGATATTCATCTGCATTTTGTTATTATTTAAATAATGACTTTTATTTATATGTCTTAGAAAACATTATTCACAAAATTACACGAATTTTGGTTTCCGAATTTTTAATTTCATTTTAACTGTCTTTAATTTTTCCATGCATGTTTTTTGTTTACAATATGTCAGGTTATATTATGTTTCATTATCGTAAGTTTCATTAAAGCTTCGAGCTTTAGTATGATAAATGTGATGACACTCTTATTTATGAATGCGTTCTATATACTTGTATACTTACTTTCAAAACCCGGAAGTTTTCGATTTCAAACGCTTATTCAAGTATTAGAAGAAATAAGTCATAACGTTCTTTATAATGTATAAATAATGTATAAATAATGTATAAATTTGTCGAAGAGATTATTTAAACTGCAGCAAAAAAGTCAAGAAAACCAAAATTTAGTGTGTCACTCTTCCAAATTTTTCTTATCCTATATTTCTATAATAATAGAACAGATTGTCTATTAAGAGAAAAGTTAATAAACACAGTAAATGAATAGACTTAAAAACAGTTTAAAATGGATTTAGAAACAGTTTTATTTAGGAGAATTTTCTTAAGTTAAACATTTATTTCAAACAGCTTGTACAAGCAACATACCTTGAAATTTACCATCTTAATAAAACCTTTCGAATAGGAAACCCATAGGAACTTCAAAATACAAAACTTGAATATTCAGCAATTACTTGAGTTTAAGTTATGCGGAAAATAGACATATATAGGCATCATCCGCTAAGATCATGACCTTCTTATTCAACGCACCACAAAGACTATTTTAAACAAAAAATCAAAGCTAGAAATTGAAATTCAAAATACACTTTGTTACCATGTTGATGTAAGAAATTATTTTTTCATTATCGAGCAGTTTTTGTCGGCACGGTAAAATGTAGTAAATTACTTTCGTCAATTATATTAAATAGGAAATGACATTTTCGCTTAATTTTGGGTATCCCTGTATATTCTCTATTAATTACATGTACACCACATTGCGTACTTAAAATGAGTCCTATATTAATAACAAATAATGAAACCTGAAATGCGCTTCTAGCGACTTTTAAGTAGGGGAGGTACAATGGACTATGGTGTGAAATGGACCAACCCTATTATTGATTTTATTTATTTATTTCTATGATTCGTATTTTGGTACTTAGATAATAGCACTGAAGTGATGAAATTTATATAGAAACTTCCAACCTATTTGACAATTTAGCCATTTTATTCTATAATATCAGTTTCTGATAGCCAAAAGTAAATATTTTTAGTTAAACATTTTTTCTTTTCATCATTCAAGAATTGTGATGTAGATTATCACATATTAGAAAATTTATATTTTTCTCTTTAAAGGATAGGTAAATTTGAGAATTTATCTATCCTTTAAAGAGAAAAATATAAATTCTTTAATTTTTTTGGAAAAATTCTTTAATCTTAAATCAACTATTTAAAATATAACGGTATAACTGTTTTTAACCTATAAATAATAAATTTACAATATGCATTTTCTAATTTTTATATCTTCGCTTTCGTGTCTTTTTCAATGTAACTGAAACAAAAATCTTTGATCAGTTCCCAGTATTCACTTAGCAAGCCTAACGTACTGGAAATTCTTTTCGCTCTGTAAATGATAGTGTTTTAATTTATTTCTATCCTTTTGTTTTGTGAAATCAGAAATAATTAATTCGGTCTCTTTTAATCGTACATCGAAATATAACTCACGCACCCTCTTGTCGCCTAATTTACATCATCGGCTAGATAAAATATTTGCTTAGCTGGTGGTTTCTCAAGAACTAAAATACTTGGCAAAATCATGCACATTCACTAACAACGGTCAATAAATTACTCGTCACTTTTTAAAAATGTACATATGAATATTCCTAACGTAATGCAACCATTCTCTATCTTAAACTTTGAACTTGGCGTCCATAATTAAACGGCAAATGCATTTTCATTTTCTGCTCTAGTTTAGGAGCTCACACTTTCTTACTTATTATCGACCATGTAAAATCTTAGAGCGATTCAGGCCTGGGGCCCGTCCTGATCCTCGGTACTGTTTCCCCACTCCGGAATGTTTTCGTTAAAAAAACTTATTATGTTCTTTTGATAGACTATGGTCACTTGCATTGGAAAAATGTTGAATAAACTTGCAAGAGAACAAAATCTGTCGAGCCTGGACTTTAAATGGAAATTAAGTTTTAATAATGTTTTTACTTTTCTGCCATCGCCATCAACCGAAATATTTTTTTTTACGATGGCCAAGTCAACCCCTCTACAAGAATTATGATCTGGTAGAGGTTATTTAGCACAATAGAGAGCTAAGATCATCTATTATTATATTTAATCTAGTTGAAATGTTTCAATTTTTTTTTTTTTTTTTTTTTTTTTTTTTTTTTTGTCCGAATTCTATGTGGGGTAAAATGGATCACCGCAGGATTTCGGTTCAGTATTAAGTATGGTCCATTTTACCCCCATTTTCTGTCATATATGCTATTTTAAGTTGAACATTAGATTTAAGAATTTATAAACCGATTAACAAAATCTACATTTTTCATGCGTTATTTATAAATTATATTATATTAATATTAAAAAATATTATTACAAATTTCGGAGTTAATCTTAATTAAATCTACTATATCTTCAAAGATAAGTAAGCAAGCAGTGCTTTGTAGTTTTTTTTTTTTTTTTTTTTTTTTTTTTTTACATTCAGTTATTTTTTAATAATTATAGTTTAAAATAATTATATTTTCAATTTTTCATACTAATAAGTAAAAGTGTGTAGATAAGCTTTCGTCTAAAATTTGACTTAAAATACTGTTTTACATTTTGTTGATAAATAAATGATAAAAACTGTTTTTAATCAAGATATCTACATTTTTTCTGAAAGTGTTGACGAATCTTTTATGAATTTTCGATATATTGTAAAGCTAACAAAGAAACAGCGGACTTTTAGTGATACAAAAATCTTTTGGTTTATCATTTTCTAATTTTAATGTTAATTAATAGTGCTTATTTGTTTGAATCTAAGACATAAATAGACAAATATAACGTTTTCTACATTTTGCACTATTAAAAAACACACTACATTAACATACTTTTTAAATTTTACCTGTGGTCCATTGTCATGAGGTTTCATAACATATGATAATCTCATTTATAACAATTAAATATACTTTATTTTAAATCACGCCTTAAATAGTTATTTTAAAAACATAAGAGGTTAAGAATTCCCTAACTTTCTT
The DNA here is from genome assembly GCA_963930645.1 of Salticus scenicus. Classification (NCBI taxonomy): domain Eukaryota; kingdom Metazoa; phylum Arthropoda; class Arachnida; order Araneae; family Salticidae; genus Salticus; species Salticus scenicus. Next base: position 19,872 of record CAWVNO010000217.1, read on the forward strand.
TAATATCCACATGCTATTTAAAAAGGAAGCAAGTATTATAATCGAGTTTAAATCTACCCTCTCTCTCCTTTTTTTTTTTTTTTTTTTTTTTTTTTTAATTGTTTATCAAATGTCGCTGATTAAAAAAAAAAATAAAAAATAAAAAAAAATGGGTGCATTGCGACACATGAAAGAATCTTACCTCATGATTCATGCGTAGGTTTCGTCAAAATGGAGATCAGCATAAGGGATGACATTCAGTGATTCTTCTTCAATAGGCAAGAGCCCCAGATGAAATTTCTATCTTCAGTGGGCAAGAGCCCCAGACGACAATTTTTCTTCTTTTCTCCTTTCTGGCAAAACCAAAAATAATGCTCGTTCTTGGTTACGGTTTGCAATTTATTGTGCTTTTTTTTAATCAAGCACATTACGGAATTGTGAACGTACTACTCAGATATAAATAATGTAAGTTGGAGATACAGGACTGCTAAATATTCGAAGAACATATGTTGACTATGTGCATATTAACATTATAATGAAAGAAGAAGGCTTGTAAAAGACTATATTTTTATTTTATTATTTAGATTGGCAAAGATATGGGATAAAAGTATTTGTTATTTAAATGATAAAGCTTTACGTCAAGCTTTCTTTATTAAGATAATTTTTATGTAAAATGATGCATTACAGTTAAGCGTTTGTATTAAATTTTCTAAAGCCTCATAAATTTTACATCATTTCACTTATCACGTGAATTTTCATATTAGGTCAAACTCTTCTGTCTTTAAATGTATCGAAAAACTATTTGATAAATAGTATATGACACATTTGATATATGACACAAGAAAAAAAAAAAAAAGATTTTCTTTAAGTATAAAAAATTTAAATGCTGAGCTGTCTAGTATGATTAATTTAAGGAAATTATGTAATTAGTCTAAAAAAAATTGTGGTAATTTTTCATTATACTATATATATATATGTATATATATATATGTATATATATATATATATATATATATATATATAACGTTAGTTAGGAGAATTTTCTTTAGGGTAGATAACTGTCTGGAACAATTGATGAAAGGAACATTAGATACAAGATTTTAAACTGATATCTTTTTATTTTCTTAGACTAGAATTTTTATTTTATTTTATTATTCTTTTTTTTGGATAATTTTTCCAATAGAAAACAGAGAAGTATTAAATATTTAAATAAATTTTTTAGATTTTATTTTTTAATGTGGTTTGCATAACACAAACTATTTTACTTTAGAATATATTGAAATCACACAATCAACTGATTGGGAAGAAAATCATTTATTGAATTTTTTTTTTTTTTTTTTTTTTTTTTTTTTTTTTTTTTTCGAGTGAGTGAAAATATTGCCTGGACCGGGAGTCGAACCCCAGATCTTTGACTTACAAGGTCAAGGCTCTACCAATTGAGCTATGCAGACCGACAACCGGTGGACATTAATCATTCAGACAACCTTTAGGCAGAAACATCTCGTCTATCATGTAGATAGCTCTACAGAATTAAGCCGCAGGAAAAAGGAAAACACCATTAAACAATGGGAGAAAGAAATACAATATATTGAAATCACATAATCAACTGATTGGGAAGAAAATAATTTATTGAAATTTATTTTTCCGACTGAGTGAAAATAATAATAATAATAATAAAAAATCCTATTTCGATTATACTTGTTTATGATTGCGTTTTTTAGACAATTTATGATAATAATTCATATTTTGTTGAAATCTTTAAAATATTGCTTGGTTTAAAAGGACGCTTGCAAAGATTCTGGAGAAATAACTTTTAAAAATATATTATCCATAAATTAATGTCATCATACAAATGTCATCATGTTATCGAATTCGATCATTGAGCTGAATTCTCCTGCTTAAATATTGTTCATTGTTAAATATTATCTTTTATCCTCGCGTATTTTATTAATTTCACCACTATGGTATCGTTTCGACAAAAAATAATTGAAATTGGTCCACGTTAGAGAAATATTATATATACTAGCAAACCCGAGCGAAATATTCGCATTTTATTTCTTTTCATATTTACCTTTAAAATTTGAAACTCATAAATGTTATACCGATTTCACCACCTAATTAAAATTTTAATTTACCAAAAGCCAAATTATTAATAAAACCAAATTAATATTGTCCAAAATCATTCAAAGAAAGGTTTCCAAATAAAATTCATGGTTCACGACCCAATTTTCATACTTTCACAGGAGGGACAATTTTAATATAGGACTCCCACGACGCTTTTTAAACTTTTGTTGTCATGTTGGTGATGACTTTTTATTAATTTTGGTTTTTTTTTTAAAATAAATAATAAAATAAAATAAAAAAATTCCTATTTTGATTATATTTTTTATGATTGTGATTTTTAGTCAATTTATGACACAAAAGTTCGTATTCTGTATATATCTTAAAAATATTGCCAGGTTTAACATGACGCTTGCAAAGATTCTGAAGAAACAATTGTTAAAAATATGTTTTTTTCGTATAATAATCTAATCAGACAAATGTCGTCATTTTTTCTTATTAGTCTATTGAGCTAAGTCTGCGTGCTTAAATATTGTTCATGCATAAATATTATTTTTTTATCCTCGCGTATCGTATCGTTTCCACAAAAAATAATTGAAACTGGTCCACGTTAGAGAAATGTTATATAGATTATTATTTTCATATTTTTATTAATTAAATGAAAACTAATCGAAAATTCGAAAATCTGACTTCGATGTGCAGAATGACCCTTCGGGGGGCACCTTTGTGTTAAATCACAGGACTGCCCGAGCAACTGTTTTCAATAACAGTGAAATATACATATATATATATATGTATATACATATATATATATATATGTGTGTGTGTACAAATATTGCTCATTTAATAGTATAAGATAGACCCCCTTTCATTTTTTATTTTTTAAATATATGCATAAAAGCAGGTTTTGTGTATATTGTGATATGTAAAACATTCATCATTCATTTAGAGGACTACCCAAAGTATTTGGATATAGTGTGGTTTTACTTCGAAATTGCTGGAATCTTAATTCCTTTTATGTTAGACTTTTTCAAGTAAGATAGAATTTAAGTACACAATATTGTTTACAGTGCATATTTATTATGTACAACATACAGGACTATCGAAAATTAAGCTAAGCGCTCTATTCTATTGAATGTAATGGATGGAAATGCCTTGCTATGTTGACGACCACTGCTCATGAAAATAAAATTAATTTTTCATACGCATGCTGTAAACAAAGTATTTTTTGAATTTTCAACTCTGACCTTTTGCATAATAATTCCTTTTGAGATGCCCATTTAATGAAAGTCCAATTTTTAGCTGTCGATTTGTACGTATTTCTGTTACCAGCTTACTAAAAAACAAACAACTGCACGAAATTCGAATTTAATATTTTGAAGTCCATATTAGGTTGCCCCTGTAATGGAGAAATCCAACACAGACGAAAGAAGCTTATCCATTGGCCGTGAAGTTGATACAAAACGTTGTTGAAAAGATGAATATAATCAAAGTCTTGAGAATTTTACATTGTCTTTATTAAATGTTGGTTATTAAAGAAATCACATGAAGACAAATACAAGTTCACACATAAACAAATTATTTGCAACGCAATAATCCCAAGAATTCCGGGGATCAAGGGAGAGAGGGCAGAGAAATATCTTACGTCTTGACTATCTGATGAAAAGAGGAAAAACTGTGGGTCTGCTTTTTTTTATCGCACGGGGAGAACCGCCCGGAAGGGAAGACATATGATTGGATTATCATTATTTTCGACAAAATGCATGCCAATTCTATTTCTTTGTTTTGAAGAATAAAACAATGATAATTTTTTGAATTTGTAATGACGGTTTATAATTGTATTAACCCTTTAATCGCCAATATTATGCCAAGCGACTGTTTGACTAGAGAAAATGACCGTTATGAATAGAAATCATTAATATTGCGTAATTTGAAATAAATTACTTCTGGTGTTGAAATAATATAAATTCTGACAATGAGTTTTCTTGTTTTATGACTATTTGAGAACACTTTTTTTAATAATTACGTTTAATGTCAGAATTTCCGTTAGATATTATTTCTTTTATTTTCTTTTTATCCATAAAATAAAGTACTTTTCTATTTAAAAAGATAAACATTTTATTTATGATTTAGATATAAAACATATACAATTTAGATTTCTGAATGATGTGTGTTATTGTTTTATGTTAATAAATAGTGTAGGTCGTATGTATAATTAAAATTGTGTAATTTGAATGACATTTAAAAATGATTCTTTCTTCAAATGTCTAAGAACGAATTATGTAAATATAATACCTCACTTAAAATTTAATTATTTTTTTGATTGCAATAATGCATTAATTTATCATTAGATTTTATTTTATTTAAAAATTCAATTAAAATTTAACCAAATATATGTGAACACCTTCACATATTCTCCCAGAGACCCAGAAAAAAAAAAAAATCTCTCTCACTCCCTAGTATGTCATATAAACATAATGAAAAATGTCATTCATTTTTTTTTTATTTTTTATTTTTCTTAAATATATATAAGAAATCTGCATAAGCAAAAACAAAAATTGTATATAAATGAAACAGTCAATTTTTACTATAAATGTGAACATTACAAATCTGTTTCATCATGAAACACATTGGTTTTTCGAAGACTTTATCATTCGACAATCATTGTGGGCACCACATTTTCCTAGAGTTCAGAGTCTGGATCCAGATTTCTTTTACATATATCTCGTCAAGAAAGCTTTGAAAGTGATAACTATTCACTTTTTTGTAAAAATAGTTTTTCTCTACAATGTTCTTATATATATATCCATGGAATGATGATGTTATGCTTTAAAGTTATTACATATTACTTTCTACATTGTAAAGAATATTGAACATGCCATATTTAACATGTCAAATAACATCAATGTTAAACAAAGAAAAAGAAAAACAACACATGAGTACAAGTAAATTAAAAAAAATGAACACTAAATGAAAAAAATATAATGTATACAAATAATAGAAAATATCACAAAAGTGAAAAAAAAAATTGTTCGTGCAATTCCACACAGGAGAGATTCAAAAACGACGCCCATTGGATAGTCCAAAAAAAAAAAAAAATATCTCCCCTAAATCTTATATGAAGCAACAAGTATATCGACTTTGGCTTATGGCCATTGTCCTAGCGGGATAGGGCGTGTATAAAGACCTGACCTGTTAGGGACAGGCCTCCGTCCCCCATCAAAGTCAAAGACTTCTGTAGGGACACCTCGCAAAACTGGGTATATATATGTGAATTGAATTGTATTAAACAATTTTCAAAAGAAGTGTGGGGGGGGGTCTCATCACAATGGAATGCTACTCTCCCGGGTAAATTTTGAACGAGTTAGCATTACCATAGATGGTAAAATTAAAAAAATGCAAAAAAAAAAAAATATATTTAATTCAAATTTTTAGTACTATCAAAATTTAGTGTGATGAGATAAAGACTACCAAAACAACTCACTAAACCCAATGAAGCATTTTAAAAATAACATAGCATAATAACAATAATAATAAGGTAATTGCCCCATTTTAAAATTTTGAGATTTAACTTTAAGTTTCTGACTTATTGATAATTTATGCATACAGTATGTAAACAAACAGTATTGTAGTCATCTGTTAACCTTATGACACATTAATATCTATCAAAATGTAAATATTAAACAAGTTTTTTTTTTTTTTTTTTTTAACTGAACTATAATAAATTTTGTTAAATTTGATGTTAAGAAAACAGTAATAATAAGAACTAGAAAAGAGAAAAATTATGTAATATTTCACATAGTGTTGTGTCATCCATTGTAATTAAAAAATAAGAAAGAGAAAAAGAAAAAAATGCAGAGTATATATTTGTCCAGCCAATTGCCTGCATACAATGAATGACAGAACAAAAATAAACATAAAAGAAACCTATGCATCAAGGCCCTTTCATATAATGCACAAGTTTTTGTAAAACATTACATAATATGATATTAAAATTTAATTCCTGTTTCTTAAATTATAATTGTGGCTTTGTCTTGAATTATAATTAACATTTCTATTATGACTTGCTTCATCAAGTAAGTGGCTGTATCTAGGTGGTGCAATAATAAGTCTGTCAATATGGACTCTAAATGACAATCTATCAGGTGCCTGTAGTCTTTTAATTGTAAATGAAACCGGTGAGTGTTTTTGTAGAACAATAAAAGGTCCTGTGTACTTTGGTTTAAACTTATCAACGAATTTTAAATAAACAATGTCATGTACAGCAACAGGTCTTAATTTAGCATGTCTGTGAAAGTGTTGATATCTCTTATTTTGATTATCTTTTATGTTAGAGTAAGCTTTAAGGTAAATTTTTTTTAAATCTTCTAATAATTTATGTGTATCAACATTCTTGTCGAGAAAAGGTTGATTCATCTGTTGCTCAAAAGTGTCAAAAATTAATGAAATTTCTCTTCCAAAATGTAATAAGTTAGGTGAGTACAAAGTAGATTAATGTTTAGAGCCATTATACAATGATTTATGTATAAACAAAGAGTTTTCAAATGTATGGCCTTCAGACATTAAAATGTTTACTGAATATTTAATGGATTTATTGATCCTTTCGGACAATACGTTTGACTGTGGATGTGCTACAGAAGAATGTGTAATTTTTATACCAAGAGTACTATTAAAAGTGTTGTAAACACTGGATGTAAATTGAGGACCAAGATCCGATAGAATAACTGAAGGTCTACCAAAGGTGGTAATATAACTAAACAAACATTTAACTATTTTTTCTGCTGATGTATCCTTTAATGGATAAAGTTCCAGATGGCGTGAGAAAATGTCCAACACTGTGAGTACTGAGTGACCATTATTAAATGGTCCTACTAAATCAACACTAATAGTATGTCCAGGATGTGTGTGTGTGTATGTAGGTTGTAATGGAGCTGGAAGAGTGTTATGATGTTTAGCCTGTAGGCATCGTGTACATGAAGCGACAAAGTTTAAAGTATCTGTGCACATTCCTTTCCAAAAGTATTTGTTTGACAGAAAATTATAAGTTTTATTTAATCCAAAATGAGACAAATGTGAAATTGTTAATGTCTTGGCTTTTAGTGAATTAGGAACAATAATAAGATATGCGAATGTTGAGCTATTGGGACATTGCTTTTTATACATTAGTACCTTTGTGTCTGGATGAATAAAATAGTTTGGGTATTTTCTTGAAAAACCTTTCTTTAGAATTTCTGTGTAAATTTTTGACAATACAGGATCCTTTATTTGTTCATTTACAAAAGTATTATTAGAGATTTCTAAAAGTGGGTCTTTATTATTCGAATCTCCAGAAATTAAGCAATTATTGTATTGTTTTTTGATTTTATTACAGTTTTTATCAGCAAAGTGATTAACAACATTACTATTATCATGCGCTATAGGTAGAGGTTGTTTATCAAAAATTAATTGAGAATTAGAGTTCAAATCTTGTTGATTGTGAGTGAAGTCACATCTCGAAAAATAATCTGCTAAAATATTTGATGAACCAGGAATGTGTTCAAAATCAAAAGAATATTCTGAAATTTCTATTAACCACTTAGTGGTAAGGTCTGTAGGATTAGTTGTTTTTTTGTATCTTTTTAATGGAGCACTGTCAGATAAAATTGTGAATTTTCTGTTGTACAAATAGTATTTAAATGCAATGATTGATTTGTAGATAGCCATTAATTCCAATTTTAGTGCAGGGTAGCGTTTTTCAGATGGCTTCAATGATTTAGAAAAGAAGGCTATTGGAAGTAATTTATTATCATGTTTCTGCATTAGTACTCCAGCAATTGAAATATTTGATGCATCAGTGTTTAAATAGAAATCTTTATCCCAATCTGGTAGTCTAACCACTGGTGATTCAAAGAAAATTTTCTGAATTTTGTTGAAAATCTGTTGATGTTTAGTAGTCCAATGAAATTTTGATTTTGGTTTAGTCACATCAATTAAAGGTTGTATTAATTTAGAAAAGTTGGGTACAAGAGATTTATAAAATGTTACAACACCAATAAATTTTTTCAATTGCCTTTTAGTTGACGGTGTAGGAAAAGAATTAATTTTTACAATATTTGATTGTATTGGGGAAATACAATGATTTTGAATATGGAATCCAAGATAATTTACACCAGTTTTGTGAAAAGTGCACTTATTAGGTGCAAGGGTTAAGTTGTACTTTATCAAAATTTCTAATATTCTATTTAATTTAGTGCATGTTTCCTCAAAGCTATTCGAGCCAAAAATGAGGTCATCTTGATAGGCATGTATTCCCTCTAAATCAATTTCATCAATAATTGTGTCCATTAAAGCTTGATATGGCGAAGCAGCATTTTTTAATCCAAAGCATAGTATTTTGTATTTAAAACTACCAAACATAGAAGTAAATGTTAATTTATCTTGTAAATCTTCAGGAAGTGCAATCTGGTGGTAAGCTTGTTGGAAATCTAAACATGTGAAGTACTTGTAGGCTGATAAGTCAGCAATAATTGTTTGTATTTTGGGCAATGGGTATGAAGATCCCTGAATTATTGAGTTAAGCATTCTAAGGTCCATTGCAATTCTATATTTTTGTTTACCTTCTGCATCAAGTTTTTTTTTAACTAAAAGAATGGGGCAAGCCCATTCTGAACAATTTCTTTCAATAATTCCAGCTTCAACAAGTTGATTTATTTGACTTTTAGCTTCTTGTTGTAATGATTGTGGTATTGGAAAAGATAATGTTTTGATTGGGAACTCAGTGATGAATTTTAAATTTGGTATAACTTTGTCTGTATGCCCTAAAGTTTTCATAAATTTAGAAAAGGCTGCAAAATTTGTTAACAAAATTTTCTTTAATTTTTTTTCTTGATCTCCTTGGAGATGTTTGGCATCAAAATCCAAAGGAGAGAGTTCCTTTCTTCTTAAATTTATTATTTCATCAGAAGCTTGAATGTAATTCAAAATTTGTGTAGTTGTATCAGTAACAATTTTACTGTTTTTATCAATTTCTGCTTCCTGCGGTATAATTTCATCAATTTCTGTTAGGGTGCCCATTTTTGTACCTTTATTTATGTGTATACTTTCTTTAGTTAGATTTTTAACATAAATTTGAAATTGGCCTCTATTACAATTATTATCATTATCCACAATTTTTGAAGTACTACTATTTATCACTGAATCTAGGCACAATATATTTGCGTTATTTTCTGTATTTTCAAACAAATAGTCCCTGTCAGACAAAAAAATTGTATTTACATCTATAAATGTTTCCTCTTCAGGTTCTAAAAATATTTTCTGGGAAGTCCTAACGATAATTTGTTTACATTTTTGGGGATGATTTTGATTTTTTTTCTGAGTTTCAGTATTTTTCGCAACACTACAATTGTTTAAGTTTTCATCTTCTACAAGTGTATTTGTAAAGGAAATAATTATATCTTTACGTTTGATATTGTTTTTATACATGTCTATTATTACATTATTTTGTTGAATAAAGTCCCATCCAAGTATGGCTTGAAATGTTGAATCATTAGGAATGTCAACAATGAAACATTTCTGTGAGAAAAATGTGTTATTTATTTTGAAAGAAGTTTGAATACATGAGGAGAATTGTACGTTTGAATTTACAGTCTTAATCGTTACTGGTAAAGACAAGTGTTTATAAGTTAATTTCTCTTTTAAAGATTTAAAAGTACTTTCAGAAAGCAATGAAATCGAACTCCCTGTATCAATTAATCCGGTGATAGCATTTTTAGCTAAGTTAATTTCAATTAACGGTAGTGTAGGTGAAATTTTATTTACATTAAAAATATATTCATTTTGAATTTATGTAGTTTTTGTAGACTTGTTATCAGCAATATTTATTTTATTTACAGTTTGTGAGGCAATTGAATTTACTTTTCTTATACTAGATAATTTTGCAGTACCACTTAGGTTTGACAAACCAAAACTAGGATTGGGTGCTGATGTTTTCGGGTGAAATTGAGATGCAAGGCCATCAGCCACTCTACATCTCGAGTCTAGTTTAAATTATTGTGATTTCTGTTATTGTCATTTTTTTTTGGAAAAATCTACCTCTGGAAAAATTATTGTTTTGGGTTTGGCTTCTTTGCCATTTATAACATCTATTAGCTACATGCCCTCTACGATTACACAGCTGGCAAATCACACCATTATAACCCTCTTTCTTTTGTGGTCCCTTTACTTTATGTGATCTAAAATGTTGTCTATAATCATTGTGTCGACTTCTTCCAACATGGTCATTTTGCGAATCTGATAAGTTGTTTACCTCCTCTTTTTTTATCTTTTTGTCCAAAAGACAAAGCATCAACTTTTTCCATTAATTTTTCCGATAAAGTGTTGACAAATACACTATCATTTTGTTTGAGCAGAATACTTTCATTCATGTTAATCTCTTGTAATTTTTGAGCGCGATTTACAGCCAACTTATAATCCGATATTCCCTCTTCCATGATTTTTATGCGTATGTTAGATGGTATAGAGGAAATAAACCTTGTAAATTTAATATTATCTAGTGCGTTATCATCCGTAATTTTGTTGTAAATAATGTTTGCTAGAATGCTTAACCTATGAGAAAATTTTTTTATGGATTCCTGAGGGAGCAAATTTAGATTGTTAAATTCTATTAAAGCTTGTGTAGAGCTCATAGGAGTAAAGAAAGTTTTAAATTCTTCCTTAAGAAAGTTTAAATCATTTGATTTGTACAACTGGGGAGATTATGTTAAATATTTTAATGCCGCCCCAGACAACTTTCCCTTCATTACAGCTACAGCTTCTTCAGATGATAACCGATTTATTTTTGAGTAGGTGGACACTTGGTCGAAGAAAAAGTCCACTAAAGATGGTTCCCCATCAAAATTCATCAACTGAATGTTGACATTCTTGGCTTTCGCCATAATTAATAATTTTGCCTAACGAACTTAAAATATTGTAAATAAACTATATAATAAATATATTATGTGACACAAAACAAAAATTGTTAATACCAAGCATTCTTGTTTTTTTTTTTTTTTTTTAAATCTATTTATTTATTAATTACTTTGGCATATAATTTTATACTATTGTATGCCACTTTTAAAACAAGAATACTTAGTTTTATATGCCCATATATTATTATCCAAAAAGAAAAATAGATGAGCATACATATGATAAATATTGTGTAAAAATAGAAATATTGTGAAATTAAATAAAATGTATTGAAAATAAAATATATTCAACTAATATTATGAATGAAAAGTGTTAGAATTTGGACCAAGCATTTCTGCTGCTCTGATTTATTTATTTATTTCTTTGTCTTTATTAAACATTTCATTGATATTTAAAGCAATAAAAATAATATTGCATGACAATTTCAGCAAAAATACTTAGTTTCTCTCTCTATATATATGCAATAATAAAATAAATATTTGTGTTCATGAAATCAATTATAAAATAAATATTTGTGTAAAAATGTAGTGATAATTATGCACTATAAATGAAAAAATTGTGTTTATGCAAAATAAATATATGAACAAATGAAGTTTCAAACATACCAAGCACTTTTGCCCTATCTATTTCAATTTCTAATTATTATTATTATTATTATCTTTTATATATATATATATATATATAGACTCAAAATATTATATTAGCAAAAGTACTTAGCTAAATGTATATTAAAAATATATATATATAAAGTATTATGCAGTTAAAAATATGAAATATCATTAAAATTGAAATTACTTTATAAATAGTCATTTATTCAATAAAGATTTTATGATATCATCCAAATTATGTAACTTTCAGATCATACAATTTCATGTCCTTATTTATTTTTATTCCTAAAATAAACAACTTCCAGATAAACAAACAAAAATTTACTTACTGTTTCTCTTTTGTTTTTTTTTTTGTTTTTATTCGATGTTTTATTATCACTTCACTTTTCAAAAATATATATTTATTAAAAAGAATAATTATTTGAGCACTAATGTTTATACCGTTTATCAATAGTTCGAGGACTACGATTTTATCGCAATTAACTGCTTTTTTATAATAAAAGTTATGAAGAAAACTTATTTGATACGTGCATGGCTTTTTTTTTGTACGAAATCACTAAAAATTTTAAATAACCATTTTACGCGAAAATTTCACACACGTCTGGTTTTTCTCCTGTCTGAGCGCGTGTAAATATTTCATGCGTCTTGCACAAAAATTTTAAATTAGCATAACACTTTACACACAAATTTCACACACATATGGCTTTTCTCCTGTATGAGCGCGTTTAAATCCTTGAGAAGACCTTGTATAAAATACAATACGCCGTATACAATACGCCGTACGTATATCATACGCCGTACATAAAAAAATTTCTTTAATTTCCATTCTTATTGAACATCAAGTATTATAAGATGAAATGCACCATCACTAAAACTTTGAAGCCGGCATTCGAGAAGAGGACAATAATAGTTGATTATATTTTTCAATTATCGTATTCGAGTGCTGTTGTCACTGCCTGAAATCGCAGGTTGATGGATGAATGTCAGGTTAGTGAAATTCCAACGTATCTGAATGCAGCGATCAGTAGTGATTACGCTCGAATATCTTGTCTAGGACGGAGAGAGTTGTCGCCAGTTACCGCTGATCACATACGAGGTACGAGGAGTGGAATCTCGGAACTTGATACTATCGTACTGAGCATTCCCGATGAGCGCTTCATTAAGATTGACCAGAGCAGAAGAGGCGAGTCCATGTTCGTAACGTTCACTTGTATAAATCACAAGAAAAATGTTCTTTTACAGTCAATTATAAAAAAAATCGAAGATTCAAGTTATTTTAACAGGCCCCTCTCTCTCTCCACCGATGCATTCCCGGAAAATGGTCTTTAGCGCCAGTTTTCTGTAATGGAGAAATCCACCACAGACGAAAGAAGCTTATCCATTGGCCGTGAAGTTTGATACAAAACGTTGTTGAAAAGATGAATATAATCAAAGTCTTGATAATTTTACATTGTCTTTATTAAATGTTGGTTATTAAAGAAATCACATGAAGACAAATACAAGTTCACACATAAAAAAAATATTTACAACGCAATAATCCCAAGAATTCCGGGGATCAAAGGAGAGAGAGAGGTAGAGAAAAATCTTACGTCTTGACTATCTGATGAAAAGAGCAAAAACTGTGGGTCTGCTTTTTTTTATCGCACGGGGAGAAACGCCCGGAAAGGAAGACATATGATTGGATTATCATTATTTTCGCCAAAATGCATGCCAATTCTAATTCTTTGTTTTGAAGAATAAAACAATGATAATTTTTTGAATTTGTAATGACGGTTTATAATTGTATTAACCCTTTAATCGCCAACATTATGCCAAGCGACAATTTGACTAGAGAAAATGACCGTTATGAATAGAAATCTTTAATATTGCGTAATTTGAAATAAATTACTTCCGGTGTTGAAATAATATAAATTCTGACAATGAGTTTTCTTGTTTTATGACTATTTGAGAACACTTTTTTTTTTTTTTTTTTATATAATTACGTTTAATGTCAGAATTTCCGTTAGATATTATTTCTTTTATTTTCTTTTTATCCATAAAATAAAGTACTTTTCTATTTAAAAAGATAAACATTTTATTTATGATTTAGATATAAAACATATACATTTTAGATTTCTGAATGATGTGTGTTATTGTTTTATGTTAATAAATAGTGTAGGTCGTATGTATAATTAAAATTGTGTAATTTTAATGACATTTAAAAATAAATCTTTCTTCAAATGCCTAAGAACAAATTATGTAAATATAATATCTCACTTAAAATTTAATTATTTTTTTGATTGCAATAATGCATTAATTTATCATTAGATTTTATTTTATTTAAAAATTCAATTAAAATTTAACCAAATATATGTGAACACCTTCACAGCCCCTTTATTTATTTTTATTTATTTATTTCAAAATTTATCATAAATTTCCTTTTGATGAATTAAGTCACATTTTTTAACTTTTTCTTGATTTGTTAGCCCAATGCTTTAATCTAATTAATTTCATATTAGAACGTACATAAAAATAAGAAAATTATCAGTATTTATCTTACAGAAATTTATCAATATATTTAAAGTTAAAGGAAAGCTTTATGTGTAATCACGATGTTTGGCTTTTTATATGATAAATTGCTTTAACTTATTTAAAATAAGCCATGATTAATTTTTAAAATTCATTATTAACTTAAAAAGATTAAAAAAAATAAATAAATAAAATTCTTGAAAACTATTGTTATTACTTGACTAGCACAAACAAAGAAAACTTAAAAAAAAAAAAAAAAAAAAAAAAGTTACTGTGGCATGGATCACGTTTCACAATTTCTCACTGGATGTTCTTTAAATTTATACTTTTTTAACACGCTTTTATTTTAGCTTCACCTGTATGTATGTATGTATGTTTGTATGTATATTTGCATGTTTGTAACCGCTCTGGGAGCAAACAAAAAATCCATATTGTGAAAAAAGACTTTCCCTACGTGAACTTCGTGGCGTTGAGGTATAGCTCCGCGCTACGAGCCTAAAGGCCTAGCGTTTGATCCCAGTGAAGGGAGATTTTTTAAAAATGGTTTTTGTTTAATTCTAAATTATTTTAATTAAAGATTTAAATGTATGTAAATATTATGGTGTGTCTCTCACACGATTTTCTCTTACCCTGAATTTTAATACTAAGATAGATATTTTGCGTTTTTTAGTTCACATTTCTATAAAAGCGTGTTCTTTAATTTTTTAAAACTATAATATTATTACCATATAACTTATTCCACTTTTTTATATATAACATGGTTTACATTTTATTTTTTTAAATAAAAAGCTGAAAATTTTTTAAAACATACATGATGTGTAAATGTAAATGTGAACGTTACTCTAATTATATAAACCTATAAATAATAATTTATTTTTCCAGAGTTATCTAAAATCGAACGACATGCTGCAGCAATTTAAAGTACAAGTAAATCTTGATAGCTACCTTCGAGCTAAAAGCCTTTTGAAAAGGAAATTCTTCGTACTCTTCTAAATATCCATACTTTAACAGAGATAAGAGAATATAAATGAGTTTTCTGGGTATTTCAGTATCAGGAAGTTGTACTAAAGGGGTGCTATCTCTGTTTAGAGAAGGGGGTTGCTTAAACAATGAGTGATTAGTATCTGAATAGGAATTCCCCAGCATAAAGGCCCGTAAATGACCGTAGACTTTGATATAAATTAAAAACATTTTATGAAGAATATAAGCTCTGATTTTTATTTGTTTTAAAGTTTAGTTGTACTGTAAAAATTTCTTTATATATATATATATATATATATATATATATATATATATAAGATAAAATTTAAATATAGCAGGGATTAAAACTGAATTATTAAATAAATAGAACTAGAACAAAGTTTTTATAAACCAATGCGCAAAAGCAGCAAAAGGAAATATAAAACTATAATATATAAACAAAATAATCAAAACCAGATGAAAATTTAATCCCAAAGCACATGAGGGCCTTCATCAGGGGAGCTCCTCCATGTAGAAAAAGGAATATGAGAAGTTTCTGACGAAACGCTGGTATTAACCAAAAATTCCCTCATGTGGAATTAACCAAATGTGTGCGTTATTAACCAAACGCATTTTTGGTTAATACCAGCGTTTCGTCAGAAACTTCTCATATTCATTTCTCTACATGGAGGAGCTCCCCTGATGAAGGCCCTCATGTGTTTTGCGATTAAATTTTCATCTGGTTTTGAAGTATTAATTAATATTCGTTTGCTGTATGGTCGTGCTTTCATCTGTGAGAAGTTGGGGGCTAGAAACGTGTTTTTTGTGAATACCAACGTTTCGTCAGAAACTTCTCATATTCCTTTCCCTACATGGGGGAGCTTCCCTGATGAAGGCCCTCATTTGTTTTGGGATTAAATTTTCATCTGGTTTTGATTATTTTGTTTATTTATATATATAAATATATATATTTCACTAAAAATATATTTATTTTAAAATATTTTTAAAATTAGTTACAACTGAAAAAAAAAAAAAAAAAAAGAATGCATTATGCATTGATGCAGCTATATATTTTGTCAATTGCGCCTATGTTAATGTTTAGGCTATGTTATATAATTTTATGTGTTTCTCATAAAACTTATCGTAATTTCCGTCGTATAAAGTCACATAAATGAATTACGCAGCAGGAAATTTAATTTACACTGTAAAAAATGGGTTCTGTAAAATAAGTATATATTGTCTCAAAATAGCCCCGAAACAATATATACTTAAATTTGAAAACCCATGTACTCATTTTTGAGTATATTGACATGCTCAAAAATGGGATTGACCAATAAAAATCCCAATATCCCCATGTTTGGCATGTCAACGTACTTAAAAATGATTACATGGGTTTTTAAATTTAAGTATATATTGTTTCGGGGCTATTTTGAGACAATATATAGTTATTTTACAGAACCTATTTTTTACAGTGTACAAATAGAGTTATATTTGTAATAAACAAAAGCTTATTAGAATTAGCTTTTACTGTAAATTTTAATTTCTTGTGTATATGTGATTTAACAAACCTGCGTACTATACGCAGGAAAATACGGTAATACAAATTGTAAAGTAGAAAATATTACATAGTTCGTTGATTGTATAATAACTGTCCAAAAAGTGTCTATTCTGCAAAGAAAAAGCTAGATAAATAAATAGGTAAAAACTAATACATCAAAACTATTTTCGTGGTAATTCTTTTTCATCAGTGTTATTATGATTAGTGTGAAAAGTGGTAACTGTTTTTCATGCCAGATTTCTAGAAGTTTTGATGTTATATTCCATCCTGGAACTGTCTTTGATGGTTATGAAGAATTTGTAGATTAAACTGAAAATTAATGGACAGTCAATACTACTGTAGGGATGAAATTAAATTTATCTAATAAGTGTATAATTTACCATAAACGTTTACGTCTCAAAAGATATCATGATTTACTTGTAATTGCAGAAAATTAAATATTTATAAAAATAATTTAATGAACTTATTGTAAAGAAAATTATTTAAACTGTTAAATAAGAAATTATTTATTAAGTGAAGAGTTAAAAATATTAAAAAATTGAACTTATTAATATTGTTGTTTATTTATTTTTGTAAATATAAATATATAATACCGCAATATCATATACGTAGGTATATTTTTGAAATAACTCATTTTTTATTTTTTATTTTTTTATTTTTTATTTTTATACATTGTATCAAGCTATTGAAGTTATATAACAAATATTGAAAAAAAAAAAAACCTTTATATTTTTTTCTAAATAATTTTTAAACTTCTTTTGGCTTATCTTGTCAGTACTAAAATAAAATTGGATATATTTATTTGTAAAAACACACACACAATAAGTATATTCTAAGCAACCGCCCTCTGTTATACAATACTTTAGTAAGGAACGAAATTCAATAGGAATGCTTTAGAAGAAAGAATTTCAAGATACCCATAAAGAAACTGAGTTTGTTTCAATAAAACTGCTTCATAGAAGTGAGATTGTAGAATAAAGCAGTTTTCAAGTGAATAATGAAAGTTTCAAATTTTTGAATATATTGTATTTATTCACTATAACACGACATCACTTCAGGATGACACTGCAATACATGATTAAAGATATATAAAAACTATTTAAAATCTCTTTTTAGGGTTTTCACATGCAGTAGAAAAGAGCTTTTATTATTTTTTTCTTTTTTTTAACACTCTAACTATACCAGGCTACAGCAACAGCTTTGAATAGGCTGCTAACTTCGACTTATTAACTCTTTTCATTTCAGTTTATATGACATTGGCAAAATATCATCAGATATTCCGCCAAGAATGCGTCTCTTGTTTGTTTTTTTAAATAAGGGAAGGTACTCAATTTTTAAGCTATTTTCTATGATTATATATGTTTCTATTTAGCCCGTTACAGCACTACATTCATACATTTTATTTTAATGATTTTTATTATTTTAACTTTTAAATAGGCTCATTTCAATCGGAATGAATATTGGTATTATAGGTTTTGCAGAAATAAAGCCACTTTTTAAATTTATTTTCATTATCAAACTTAAAAGTTTCGAATATATTTCGTTAGTATGATATATTTCGTTGGGTTAAAACTTTGAATACATTTAGCTAACCAATCTAATGAGAGCTATCGATGAAGGCAGTTGGACTCCAGTTACGTAACGTGCAAGTTATTAGTACCATGAAATATTTCATTATCTCTTACATTTACGTGAACATTAAAATCACTGGCTCTCTGAACACATAGAGAGAGCCAGTGAGAGCCCTTATTCCCTCCTACACTGTAAAAAAAAGTCCTGTTTGCTGCCAGAAATTTTTTGTAGAGACAGAAAATATTTGCAAGCTACAGAAAACTAGTGTGTTGTGGCCACAACATGACTTTCTTCTATGTTTCCCTATACAAATTCACTCAATAAAAATAATTTATTAAAATTATTATTTAAAAAAAAAAAATCTTCCATGATAATGCAGACGATTGCCATATTAGAGAAGTAGTATAACAGTAAATATAAAAAAAAAAAAAGTCAATTTTTTTTCTCATCTCAATATTACAATTTTTTTTTCCTTAAAAATTAAAAAAATCGATAACTTTATTTTAAATTATCGCAGATCGATGATTCAACCATTCGTTTTAAAGGTATTGGTGAGCTCTTTTGAAAGATAACCAACATGAAAATTTATTCCTCTCAAGGGGGAACTTAGGGAGACGAGGCTCCTACATACACATACACACACACACACAAAAAAAAAAAAAAAAAAAAAAAAAAAAAAAATCCCAGTTGGCTATCTCTATTACAAATAATTCTTTTAAATTTCATAATGATTATTAAAAATTAATTCTCTTTCCGCACATTTATACAAAATTTTGTCCTATACCACCATGTTAAAAATTTAGAAAAAGCGGGATCGCAACGCCAGCTTTTGGACAATTTTTACCAAAAGTTGATAGGCTCTAATTTATGTCAATGTGTAACTACATACCAATTTGTATGAAATTCTGTGCAGTAGTACCTGAGATACAGATATCACAAAATTTTGTCACATTTTCTAAAAATAGTCAAATCATGTTCTACAGCTCTCAAAACGTATAAATCCATCAAAAACTTGAGGTTGAAAATTTTTACGAATCCAATACATTCTTCTATTGAATATAGAAGAAAGTAAAATTACGTTGACAGAAATTTTCTGTAACTGAACAATACAGAAAATATTAGTAGATAGGTTTTTGTTAATATACCGAATAACTTGGTGTTTCTTATGAAGTTTTTCCTCATGCAAAACAGAAAAAAAATGTACTCACCAGATAAAATATGTTTCAGTGGTTGCAGATTATAACTCTGTACAGACAAAATGTGTTTTTTGGACAGATTCAGAAAAAATTCACACTAAATTTCTGTATAGAAACATTTTCTGTAGGAAAATTACAGATATTTTCAGTGTAACCTTAAATGCTTCAAATAAATTGATTTTGGGATTCTACATTAGTTTCTGCAATTTTTTATTTAAATAGTCAGCAGGAACAGAGATAGCTGAAGTGAACGTACAAGGATGAATTTTACAAATTAACGATATATCGATAAAAAATATATTTTGCATATTAAGTATTGCTTTTATATACGTGGTGTTTTAAATTGCATTGATTAAGGCTCCTATATATACGAGCTGGCGCATCAGGCATTTTGTTGCCTTAGGGTTGCCACGTGTACCCAGCGCATTTCTCTGATAAACAAACGACAAACAATTTTTTTTTATCGTCTTACGTTACTTTAGAGTAACTTGTTTTATTATATTTCATAATTGTAGCTAAGTAAACTATGATATGGAAGTTTGTTTAGCGATAAACTGCTATAATCATTCAAGAAGTGAATATAAAGTGTTCACAGACCTTCTATTACTGTGTATTTGAGTATTGGCGAAATTTGTGAAAGAAACAGAAACCGCCCTAACAAAACATCTTACCCCAGTACATCCATAGGATATCCTCAGAATAAAATGACATCCTGAGAATGTACTGTGAAAAAAATGTGTTTTTAGGAATATTATTGTTGCTTATTGCTCTAATATTGACCCGATTAGCTTCAGATCAAGATTTCTTAGAACCATTAGGGAAGCGATAAGGACGCCAAGAGGGAATGCTGTCCTCTTCGGAGGCAAAAAAATGGCGGTGATGCACCGGCCTATTATTTTTTTGGGTGGGGCTCTAGCATTGATCAGTGTAGTTTCCTTTATTTTGAATAAGCCGGATACATAAGTATCCCACATCCACCCTATTCTATAATGACTATCTTTGAATGGTCAAAAAGCGGTAGAATAAATGTATGGCTTTTAATAGTGAATAAACAGAGAAAATTTAATTAATCATCTAAAATCTTGATATTTATTGTAACAATTAAAAATTTATATCATCCTCTCGTACAACTTTTTCTTTTCCTAAAAAATCACTGATTTTAATAAGTTCTTTACTAGACGTGTTTATTTATCAAAAACAAAAACAAAGCTTTAAAAATGTAAAAATATAAAAATGTCATCAATAACTTACCAAAATGAATCATCTCTAAGGAAATTTTTTCGTCGGTAATTAACATCATTATCTCTGCCATACATTAGCAGGAAAAAAAGTGATGCATGAAGAACTCTCTAAAATATAGAAGAACTCTCTAAAATGAATTAATTTTCTTTGCATAATTAAAGGATTTCACTTAATTCATAACAGCTCTCTATTAATTTCAATGACATATTTTAACTTGGTAGATGAAAAATGACGCTTTATTAATTAAATCATTTGGTATAAAGTAGAATTTTTGCATGTCACCATTATTTATAACTGTTAGTACTCCCTTCTATAAACAGGCGATGATAGGAATAAAAATCTGTTAGATAGATTCAATTTAAAATTAACATATTATTTAAACAAAAACATATTTTGTTATTTTAATTAACAGTAATGTATAGAAGAAAAACAACGAAATTAAAATTCTCAATAAAAATAAAATCTTGATTAAAAATAATAATAATAATAATAATAATAATAGAGAATAACAAATGCATTACGTGTTATTTAAATAATTATTTTTAAGTGCAAATTGTTTAAACTAAATATTTTATATCCAGTTTGAAAAGAAGATCTAAAATTGTAAAATGTTTGCATTGGACATTAAAAAATATCTAATGAAAAAAACTTTTCTAAGATGACGAATATAATAAACTAGCAAACCCGTGCGAATTTTTCGCGCATTATTTCTTTTCTAATCTACCTTTACAATTTGAAACTCATAAATATTACACCAATTTCACCACCTAATTCAAATTTTAGTTTACCAGAAGCCAAATTATTATTATAACCAAATAAATATTTTGCAATAGTGAAACAGAATCATTCGAAGAAAAGTTTCAAAATAAAATTCGTGGTTCACGACCCAGTTTTCATTCTTCTGCAGTCAGTACAGTTTTATTAAAGAAACCCCATGACCCTTTTTAAAGTTTAATCGCAGAGAGTGCGATGACATTTTATTTATTTTGACATAATTTTTTTGAAAATAAAAAAAATCCTATTTTGATTATACTTTTTATGATTACGTTTCTTAGTCAATTTATGATAATAATTCATATTCTGTATATATCTTTAAAGTATTGCTAGGTTTAAAATGACGCTTGCAAAGATTCTGAAGAAGAAACAGTTAAAAATACATTTTTCCGCAAAATAATTCCTTTAGACAAATGTCGTCATTTTTTCTTATTAGTTCATTGACCTGAGTCGCGTGCTTAAATATTGTCCATGCATAATTATTATTTTTTATCATCGCGTATTTTACACCACTGTCGTATCGTTTCGACAAAAAATAATTGAAACTGGTCCACGTTAGAGAAATATTATATAGATTGTAGATAGAATTATTTTAACTGTGAAATTTTTTCTGAGGGGCTACAGAAGTGAAAAATTCTAAAACATGAACATTTGCAGCAAGGGGACAATTTAGGGAGAAATTTACCGCTAAAATTATAAATTAAATTTATTATGTTTATTAATCAATTATTATTATTATTTGCTATAGATTATATTTTTTCTGTTTATAAATGTTAAAATAATTCTTTCCAATCTCGAAACCAAAATCATGGCCATAAAATTATCGAACAGTGATAAAAGTTTGGGGAGAGGATGGAGTCCAGAGGAAATGGTGGGTGATGGGGCAAAATGAGGGTCATGTTCGGATCCAGGATGTCTTTGTGTATAAAAATCAACAGGAATGGTATCGGGCTCGAATTTTTTAATTTAATTTTATTTAATTTTATTTTGCAGACCGGTGATATTAGCAAGCACTTCACGTATTTTTTCTTTCTTTAATATAATACATACATCAAATTGTACCAAATAAAACCATATGCATTTTATAAATTACTAGCAGGCTACGCCCGCTTCGCTGGTCACTAGATTTAAATGAATTTTCGAAAGAATCGAATTAATATTTATTTTTTTACACCGCATTATAGACAAAAATTAAAAATAAAAAATAAAAATAAAATAAACTGAAATTGCTCCAACCCTCGCTTTGGGTACCCGCTGTCTACGGCATCTCTTTTCCCGCCTGCGTTGCATCAGGTCTAGGTTTCCCATGCCTGCAGGAAGATCTTTCCCGGGCACTTCAATCTGGATATTTATCGACGACAGGTGGGATCTGCTATTATTTAAGAACTACGATTTTAAAGATGACTGTATCTCAGCATCTATTAAATATTTTAGTTTTGAACCATGTATTTTATAGCCCATGCTATTTACACTATATTACGATTTGATTCCGACCAATGTAATAAAATAAAATAAAATAAAAAGTAGATTAAATAGATATATAAACAAATAAATTTTAATAAATTTAATGCTTTTTACTATGTATATACTACCATTTTTCCCGATAAATACAGTAAATAAAAAAAATGAATAAATAAAAGTTTTTTCTTTTAATGGAATTTACTAAAAAATGAAAAATAAGAAGTTGTTCTACTATAAAATATTAATCATAACTGTTATAAATACCTTTTTTAATTTAAAACTAATTATACTTAATTTTTTCTTCTGCATTACGATTTTATTTTCAATAAATATAACAAATAAAAAAAAAAATCGCCTTCAAATGAATGAATTAAATAAAAATAAGTTGCGTAATAGCCGTTTTGCTAAGATACGCCGACGATTGAAGCAAAATACTTAAATTTATGAAAAATGAAGCATTAAAGGCAATATTTAAAATCGAAAAAAATATTAATTTAAAAAATTCAAATTCAAAATTCGAAAAAATCTCGATGAGGTGCACACATGCAT
Organism: Salticus scenicus; assembly: GCA_963930645.1. Classification (NCBI taxonomy): domain Eukaryota; kingdom Metazoa; phylum Arthropoda; class Arachnida; order Araneae; family Salticidae; genus Salticus; species Salticus scenicus. The sequence goes on from CAWVNO010000217.1 coordinate 43,283, forward strand.
GGTCCCAGGTACCTATATGCCAAATTTGGAAGCTCTGCGATCAATAGTGTGAGCACCAGAGCGCAGACAGACACACACACACACAGACACACATACAGATACACAGACACTTCTCTTTATTTATATAGATATAGTGTTTGTGAATAAAGGAAAATTAATTTTTTATGCTAAGTTTTGCATTGACGATGCTACTTTTTTAGAATATATTCGTTTTTATAAGAATGTCAATAAAATTACTATATCATCATTTTATTTTACTAACCATTCATTTGTACTTATGCAAATTACTAAAGCAAAGCGTACAAAATTCTCTATATCTATATAAACAAACATTATTGTAAATATAACATATATACGACATACTATATTTCTTGACTATCTTAGAATTTCAGCTGCATACAAATTTTATTAAATTCCTGTTTTTTGCATTTCTTAGGCAACCTTCCAAAACAAATGTTTTCGTGTTCGTAATAATCAAAAATGCCGCTTGTTGTCCCTAGCTGTCTCAAATGTTTTTTTTTTTAATAAAATTTTTGACATTTTCATTCCTATGATTTGTTTTTACAGAGGTTGCATTTTTTTTTTGTGCAAGATTCTATTTGATTTTGTAGTTTTGAGTTGAATTCACTCCTTCTGGGAAAAGATTTGAGTCATTTATAGACCATAACAAATTCAATTTTGTTTGAAACGTATAAATATGAAATGTATTTTTAGTTCTCCATCATACTATAGGTATGGGGAACTTAGGTAATCGTGAAAATTTTCGATCTCGGTTTTTTGACTTTTTTACACATTTTCAGGTGTGAGGATTTGGAAAATGACAAAATTTGTATGGTGTCCGTCTGAAGGTGTCTGTTAGTTTGTTCGTCCGTTAGTTAGTCCGTTACATAGTTTGTTAGTCTGTGTACACGTTATCTCACGAACAAATAATCGCACAGAGGTCAGATCAGTTTTAAAATATTAATTCATTTGAATTATTCATTTGAATCATTCGAATTAAAAAACTTCGTAAGTTATTATAAATTTACGATTTTCTGAACATGAGAGAACAGGGCAAAAATTCACTTAAACGTCCATTAAGTAGAAAATATTTACTGTAAAGGTGTCAGGATAGTTTTAAAATATCAGTTTTGAATTCAGAATGAACATCATTAACTATAAACATGCTATTTTGAAAGTTTCGCAAGTTATTTTTAATTTACGAATTTCTTAACAGGGCAGAATAGTGCAAAATTGAGCATAAACGTCCATTTTGAGGATCATAAATATATCAAACAAATTCAAAATAACATTTATGATACTTGTTTGAACATGATTGACGACAAATATTCTAATAGGATAATTTCATAAGTTATTCGTGCTTTAAGATTTTATGAACATAGGTAAATTGAAAAATGTATAAATAGGAATTTTGAGGATTATTGCATTGGAAATAGTAGCATGAAAACTAAACAACGGAATTGACCCTGATAAAATAAATTAATAGATTAGGATAATATAAATATATCGAAGTGAACGGTAGATAGCCTATTAGGCGGGGGTTTCATTCTGCCCCTGTGTCAAGCTTTGGTCAAATTCATTTTGCTTAACATGATTATAGTATGTCTCTCACTAGAAATTTATGAGAACATAAATAAAATGGGGAACGGAGCAGAGTCCACCTATGCCAACTAGCTTCCTAATATTTCCAGAAAGCTTTTTGTTTCGACCACTCAGTTTATTGTCCCTTTAAAATATACTCTTCGTATGCATAAAATATTTTTTTTCCTCCAATACATAAATAAAATAGTTGGTATAGGTGGACTCTGCTCAATTCCCCATCATATTTATGTTCTCATAAATTTCTAGTGCGAGACATATTATAATCATGTTACGAGAAATAAATTTGACCAAAGCTTGACACAGTGACAGAATGAAATCCCCGCCTAATAGGCTATCCACCGTTCACTTCGATATATTTATCTTATTCTAATCAATTAATTTATTTTATCATGGTCAATTCCATTGTTTAGTTTTCATGCTACTATTTCCAATGCAATAATCCTCAAAATTCCTATTTATATGAATTTTTTTTTAATTTCGCTATGTTGGTAAAATCTTAAATTACGAATAACTTACGAAATTTTACTATAAGAATATTTGTAGCCAATGATGTTCAAACAAGCATTATAAAAGTTATTTTGAAGTTGTCTGATATCTTTATGATCCTCAAAATGGACGTTTATGCTCAATTTTGTCTTATTCTGCCATGTTAAGTAAATCGTAAATTCCAAATAACTTACGAATTTTTTAAATGGGAAAATTCATAGACTATGATATTCTTGCTAGTACACTAAATTATATTTAAAAAGTGGTCTGACATCTTTACGATGAAAATATCCCTCAAAATTGACGTTTATGTGAAATTTTGCTCTATTCCGCCATGTTAAGAAATTCCTAAATTTCATTAAACTTACGAAATTTTTATATTGGAAAATTCATAGTCAAATTCATATTCATGCCAGTGTCTTAAACAATATTTCAAAAGTGGTCTGAAATCTTTACGATGAAAATATCCCTCAAAATTGAAGTTTATGTGAAATTTTGCCCTATACTGCCATGTTAAGAAATTTGTAAATTCGAAATAACTTGCGAAACTTTCAAAGTAGCATATTTATAGTTAATGATGTTAATTCCGAATTCAAAACTGATATTTTAAAACTGTGCTGACATCTTTACAGTAAAAACATTCTACTTAATAGAATTTTAAGTGAAATTTTGCCCTATTCTCCCATGTTAAGTAAATCGTAAATTTATAATAACTGACGAAGTTTTTTAATTCAAATGTTGCAAATGAATAGGGCTCTTGGCATTGTCAAAAGTAATATTTTAAAACTTATCTGACTTCTATGCGACCATTTGTTCGTGAGATATCGTGTACACAGACTAACAAACTAACTAATGGACTAACAAACAGACACCCTAAAGACGGACACCATACAAATTTTTGTCATTTTCGGATTCTTCACACCTGAACCCGTGTAAAAAAATCAAAAAACTGCAGTAGAAATTTTTCACGATTACCTAAGTTCCCCATACCTGTAGTATGATGGGGAACTAAAAAGTTGTTACATAGAAGGAAATTATAACTGCATCAATGAAAAGCCAGACATTTCTAATTAATTGCACAAAAATTTAAATAAATTTTTATTTTTGACTTCTTGAAGACAATTACACGTATTAGATCAGAAAGAAAGTGTATATTATATTTACACTGTTTAAAATAGGTGAAATAATTTTACAATATGAATACAATTTTATGAAATTCATATTTAAATAAAAAATACAAAGTAAAATAAATACAAAAGTTATTATTTTCAAAATTTTGATACAATACTTTATTTTTTTTTATTTTAGTAGATTTTTGTGATTGAATAAAACAACATTTCTTAAAAAGAAATACATAAGATTAAGATTAATTTTTCAAATATACCCTCAACATAAGGTGGCCGACATACCAGCTCCATGTTATTGCATGACGAAATTTATTTTGAAAATAAAATATTTAAAAAAAAATGTAAATTAAAGACTTTTTCTATTAGATTGATTCCCACTAATAAGTATGAAAAGGTTAACATGAAGTATTGTCACCTAATTTTCATACTTTAGTTAATTTTAAAAAAATCTAATAACCGTGTCGGTAAAACTGTTTGCTCCCCTGGATTCAGAAAACTAGCTTTCATTTGGTGCAGAATTTGTAACGATAGGACTGATATTTCTAATTTTTTTCCCGCTTTTATTCCGGAATTGGCAGATGGTTTATGGCAGAGAATGTAACCTAGAAAAAGTCTTTAATAACTACAAGCTATCTAATGTAAATTTTTAATTCTTTTTCACACTTAGGAAATTCACTACCGTTAATTTGATTCTCCTTTTCCATTTTCCATTTTCTTTCTTTCTTTTTTTTAAATATTTCATTTTGAAGTTATGAAGAAGAAAAACTACAATTAGTTATTTTTTCGCATTTTAGAGTTTTAAAACGAAATATTTAATATTTAAATTTTTGGACTAAATGTGAAAACGAAATTTTAAAATAGATAATGAATAATTTTGAAATTAGAAAATGTGTAATTTTGAAAAAAAAAAAAAAATCTTTTACAATAACATAGTGTTAGAATGCCGAGTGAAATTAATACACCGAAAAAAATTCAGTTATTGATATCTAGAAACTAAATTGTGGTTCTAGTAAACACACTGAGAAAACATTCTGTAACTGACATCTAGAATCTAAATTGTGGCTCTAGAAAAAATAGTTCCATGTCATCCTTATAAATTCTAGTGCCCTTGGAAAGCGAATTCTAGAAGCCCCTATTAGATTTCTAGAGCGTTTGCCTGTATTCTCGAGGGCAAAGTTATTTAAAAATCTCTGCAAATAAATGAGACTACAAGAAACGGGTTTCTGAAACTATAATCTTAGTTTACTACTAAATTCTAGAAAATCAAGCGAGAATTTCTCGCAATATGAATGATTCAGAATATTTAGAATATTCAGAATATTGTTTCACCATCTAGAAATGTGTACACTAGAAATTCTCGATAATTTCGTCAATTCAGTTTATTGACGTGCCTTATGCGCATAGCTTGAAAATCTATATTTCTAGTTAAGGGATTTAGAAAATGACCACTTATTCATTCTAGAGAAAGGCGGTATATTTTTTTTCTCAGTGTAGTTCCATTTCATAAATTCTAATTCTCTTTGCTAGCATGTTCTAAAAACACCTGTTGGAATTCTAGATCATTTTCCTATATTATTGTTGTCAAATTTATTTAAAAATCTCTTCAAAAAAATGCGATATTATGACGTAAAATTTAGTAACTATAATAATGTTTTATGACCCAATTCCAGGAAATCGAGTGAGAATTTGTCGCAATGCAAATGATTCATAATATTCAAAATATTGTTTCACCATCTAGAAAAGTGTAGACTAGAAATTCTCGATCATTTCGTTTATCTAGGTTATTTGTTTACCTTATACGCATAACTGGAAAATGTATATTTCTAGTTTAGGGGTCCAGAAAATAACTACTTATTTGTTCTAGATGAAGAGGGTATATATATATATATATTTTCCTCGGTGTGAAGCATGTCTTTTAGTTTCTGTTATTGCAGGGATTTTAAAAAATAAACTTTAGAGTTTATAATTCAAGGAAAATCTAAGGAAATTCTGAATTGTTTATTATTGTCCATTTACATAATACGAAATCTCTAAACGTTAAAATATGTTAGAGTTTATTAAATACATTTCTGAAGACCTATAAACACTAAATTGCTCAAGGAAATATATATAATGATACAACTTCTTACATTAAAAAAAAAAAAAGTGATTGAAAATCTTCACGAATCCAGTACTTTCTTCCTCTGTACATAGAAGAGTAAAACATACTTATATTCCAACAAATTTTAAAAATTCCTACATTCTGATAACAGTACTTTGTCTTTTCCGTAGTATATCAAATTTTTTGCAATTGGGAATGCATTGAATCGAAAGAAAACTGCATGTTACAAATAAAACTCTATAGAAGAGTTTTGGATATTTTTTTTTTTTTTTTAAGTACGACACAATCACTTCCTTTAGGCAGCAATTTGTGTTGTCATCATTTACTGTATTATACCTTGAATTTGCCAAGATGCTCGCCAATATCCAATGTTACCATTTAATTGCTTGAGAAGTCTGCAAAAACTTTTAAATTTTTCAAAACCTGCTGATAAGTGAGGAAATTCCTCCTCAATTGTATGTAAAAACAAACTTCCGATTTCGGTATTTGGGACCATCGCTATTCATAAATTGGATGGCTTCTGAATATTCATTGGCAATATCTTCTGAATAAGTATTGGTGATGGCTTCAAAATATTTGTTGGCTATATCTTCTGAATGTGTATTGATGATGATTTCTGAATAATTTTAGCTATATCTTCTGGATATAACCAACAAATATTTGAAATTTGAAATTTGCTACCGAAATGGATGGTGGGCTGCGGTCACAGATTATCATACAGATAGGACAGTGAAGCTAAAACGCGAACCGGAAATATAGTAGGACCACTAGTGTCAACAGAGGGGAATTACATGTGTTAGGTCTACATGAATAGCATCTTTGATCGAAAATTGTTTTTCTATTTCGCGAGTAGTTAGTAGCAGGTTAGTATGGGAAGTTTTCTTTTTCTTCACTTTCTATTTTTTTGAATTCACAAAATTATCCTCAAAACATTCACAGCTATTCTTCTAAGAAATAAAAATTATTTTTTATAATGTTTAAAAATATGCTTTGTGAAACATATTAATATTCAAGTACAAATTAAAATTACAAACTGTAATTCTGAAATAGCAGTATAAAATCAATAAATATTTAACGTTGCTTGGTTTAAATAATACAAAATTCCTTTAAAAAAATGTTTTTATTTTATATATATTTTCAAAGTTTATTTTCTTAATATTTAGCACTTGCTTCTTAAAATAAATTGCTTTTGACAATCAAGTTTGTAAACAATAAGAAAGTTGTCAACGAAAACGTATGTGCAGTTTCCTTTACTTCACTTTTTCTACTACTTTTAAATTTACAAAATCATAACATTCACAGCTATTTTCTAAGAAATAAAACTAATTTTTATTATGTTTGAAAATAAATTTTTCCAAACACATTCGTGTTCAAGAGTACAAAATAATATAACAAACTGTAATGCTGAAATAGCAGTATGGTATGAAATCTTAAATATTTAACATTGCTTGGTGTAAATAATACAAAATGCTTTAAAATAAAAAAAAAAAAATTCTGGTTTTTGTATATTTCCGAAATTTATTTGCTTAATATTTAGTACTTGTTTCTTAAAATAAATTGTTTTCGACAATCAAATTCGTAAACAATAAGAAAGTCCAAACGTAAACATCAAGAAATGGTTAGTCGGTTGGATGTTGGGTTTAACGTTGCACTAATATTACGATATGAACATAGATACAATAAAAATAAGACGAGTGATTGCGTAAGCTGGAGAGCTCGAGAAACTTACAGCCGTTGACAATAGGGTCGTTGCAGTCAAATTCCGGTTACCGAAGAATATACGGGAGTGTCCTACCTGTATAATAATCTGTGGGCTGCGGTAGCCCAATCGGTAGAGTGCCGGGCTCGTAACTGAAAAATTGCGGGTTCGATACTCGAGCCGGCCCAAGACCGTCGTTTACACTAAAGGTGACTGGTGCAAGTAAAATTTGTGATGGCTGCAATGTCCTCCATGTTCCCATCAAAATTATACCTCTGGAGAGGGGGGGGGTTACCGAAGTTAGAGAACCATCGCTTCAGTGGAGGATCAAAATTGTGATGGCATGTCACCGGACTACCTCTAGGGTTGAGTCCCAGACCGTCGCCAATTGCCCATTGCGCAGCGCTAGTGCGATATAATACCCAGTTAACCAATCAACCGAAGTTGACGGTTTTTCTCACAACAATGTTTTATTTACGCAATTGCGAAACCCATTTTAGTTCATCGTGAAATTGACAAAAATATAAAAACCGCCGAGAGGCTCCTACGCTAAATTCATACCAAAGAAATTTTAAGAAATGAATATGTTAACCGCTGGAACGGAATGAAATACAGTTGCTGCGAATCCCTTTTGAAGGAATAATAGATTAAAATAAGTCCTGCCATGTTAAATTAAATTCTGCGTGCAAAGACTAGAAGTAGAATCTCTCTCTCTCTCTCTCGCTCACTTTTCTTTCTTTCTTACTTACTTTTTTTTTTTTTTTTGAAGGAAAACTTTCATACTTTCTTGAGTATACTTACTATTCTTACGCATATGAACATAAAATATTTAAAGAAGGATTGTAATCATATGTTATGTCACTTCAAGCATGTTTTTTCCAGATTCATACCAAATATTCTTTTGTTGTTTTTTTTTTACTTGCTTTTTTACTAAAAAAAGCGAATATATATAAGTTTGAAATTTTTTTTTATACTTCCAAAACATTATGATAATACGAAAGAAACTTTTTTAGCTACGCGACAAAACATCTGCAATCGAAAATGCTCGGTCATTTTTACAAAGTTTACCTTATGCTAGTGAAATACATGTTCCTCAACACTTTTGAAATGAACACAAATGGAATGAAACTAGTGGATCTGCAGATCAGGAGCCTCAACGTCCTATTTTCATCACAAATTATTCAACAGGACATTTTTATTTGTTCCTTATTATATAATATATAAATCGATTCCATTAATTTGCTACATAAACAAGTACGTTCCTGAGGGGGCTGCCACCCCCTCAACCCCCCCTCCCGCCCACTGTATCTCTCTTTTTATACCTATCTGTATATCATATCAGTACAAAAACCCTTAACGGGTTAAAAGTTTGTGACGCAGCTACTTTATCACTATAAGAATTTGAAATATGGGTCTTAAAAATAATGATATCAAGTTTTAAGTGACGCTCTTCTATTAGTTAAAATATACATAGATTTTCTTATTTGATCATTCGCTTTTTTCTTTTATTTATATTTACAATGCAAACATAATATTTTTAACTTCAAGATAAGACAAATATATAAAATATACTCACTGATGCTTTTTCATTTTCATTTCAATTTCAAAATAACAGTTTTAAAAGGAATGATATAAAAATTCCAGTCACGCCTCGGTGTCATTTTAAAAGATTTGTTTTTAGATTCCATTAAAATTACCTTTGTTTTGTCTGATAAAGTATATTTACACATTCAAACAGTGCTTTTAATTTTTAAATATGCTGTCAAATAATCACACTTTCACTGAGTTTGCATTATAAATAAAAATTATTTATTTCAATAAATCGATTTGTCTTTTGCGTCACGCTATCCAAAACTGTGAGTAAAATATATGTAAATGTTATTTTGTATCATAGTATCCAACTAAGTGAGAATTTCTGCAAAGAGACAGTGTGATGCAAAGAAAACATTTGCACAAATTTTACTTGCAGTTTTGGATAGCGTGACGCAAAAGACAAATCGATTTATTGAAATAAATAATTTTTATTTATAATGCAAACTCAGTGAAAGTGTGATTATTTGACAGCATATTTAAAAATTAAAAGCACTGTTTGAATGTGTAAATATACTTTATCAGACAAAACAAAGGTAATTTTAATGGAATCTAAAAACAAATCTTTTAAAATGACACCGAGGCGTGACTGGAATTTTTATATCATTCCTTTTAAAACTGTTATTTTGAAATTGAAATGAAAATGAAAAAGCATCAGTGAGTATATTTTATATATTTGTCTTATCTTGAAGTTAAAAATATTATGTTTGCATTGTAAATATAAATAAAAGAAAAAAGCGAATGATCAAATAAGAAAATCTATGTATATTTTAACTAATAGAAGAGCGTCACTTAAAACTTGATATCATTATTTTTAAGACCCATATTTCAAATTCTTATAGTGATAAAGTAGCTGCGTCACAAACTTTTAACCCGTTAAGGGTTTTTGTACTGATATCATTACTTTTTAGAGGTTATTGATCAAAAAATTAAAACGAGTCGTTCCGGCTCATAGGAAGGTTAGGTTGATTTATCTTTTCTTATGAAGATGCCACCATCTTTTTTCAAAATGACAGCTACAATTTATTAATGAACTTGGTAGATTTATTAAAGAGGTCTATTTACATATGGAGTTTTAAGCAAATCGGTTCAAAAGTTATTGTGATAATTTTCAAGTGGCCACCATTTAGAAACAAAGGACAGAGTGACTGAGATGCCCAGTGAACTTATCAAAGATATTTGAATATGTCAACTGTGCAAATGCGATTCAAACCGATTCCATATTACAAAAGTTATTGTAATAAAAAATTTTTAAGTGGCCGCCACTTGGAAACAAAATGGTGGAGCAAGTTGCCTAGCAAACTTTTCCAAGATATTTAAACTGTATTAAATTCACTCCCCAACTTTGATCTGAACCCAGTGGCGCCGATTATGTGGGGGGCTTGAGCCCCCCCAGAAAATTTTCTGTAAGGGATCAGCCCCCCCAGAAATTTTGAATACTGATTCTCTATTAAACAAGAAATTCTTTCCTCTATTTCTTATTTAGTTTCTTACCAAAATCATAGCTGTAAAATAAGGTTGTTGCAATTGAAAATGGACATAAATCGACTAAGAAAAAAAGAAAGAAAAACAAGAGAGGCTGAAAGTCTCTGTATGGGGCGCGGGGTGAGTTCAGAGGAAGATGATTCCCTTTACTGTGCTACACTTATAGTTTGTGCATGAGGAGCAAAAGTTTTCAGAAACATCGATGCAAAGTAATATAACTATTTTTACAAAAGTTACTGCCATATAAATTCGATTTACATAAACTAAATGGCAAAGATTATGATGGCATTTTCAGGTCCAGTTTTGGGGCCCTTTGCTACTCAAGAGCCCCTGGCACGTGCCCCTGTGTTAATCAGGTCGTTGTTTGTGTGTGCATATGTTCTTTTCCTTGGGTAAGCGTGTGTACATTATTACACCATATTTGATGACCTTGTATTAGAAATGTGATGCCCCCCACCCTCAAAAAATAATCTTGGCTACAGCCTTGGTTCGAGCCCCCCCAGAAATTTTTCAAAGTCGGCGCTGCTGTCTGAACCAGTTTAGTATTCTAAAAGTTATCGTTGTGGCATATTTTCAAGTAGCAGCCTGATTTCAAGTGGCTGCAACTTGGAAACTAGATAAATGTTGGAACAAAATTCATCCAAGATATTTGTGTGATAAGTTCAATGTCCAACTTAAATTGATTCAGTATTTCAAAAGATGAGAAAATTGCATATATTTCGGTAATCAGATGCAAAAATTATGTAATCAGAAAACATACGCCAAAAAAAGGCATAAATCTCGCTGATTTTTGACTCAATATATGTATTTAACATCTGTGATATCACTTTTCAGAAATAGCACGAATTTCGTCCATTATAGCAGCGAAAATATTTGCCTATCTTTATTTAGTGAAAAAGAGAAACAATCGCTATTTGAGCAATTAGCCATGATAAAGGTAAATTTTGTTAATAAGACATGAAACGATGGATTTCGACCCAGTGGCAGAAACACCGCGACATAGTTACGGACACAGAAAAGCGGCTTGCAGACAGTTTTTGTCTGCAACTTTCGAATAACAATTCACTTAAAAAAAACTTCTGTATAAAAACTAAAACTAATACTTTTATTATTTATAATTATCTATATTGTGTTGTGTCAAACATTGCTATAAAATATTTAATTGAATGAGATGAATTGAATGAGTACACACAATTGTTTATACTATATTGTCCTGCAGTAAAATTGTATTGGTGTATTGTTGCACGATATCACCTGATGTTACCCCCCCCCCCCCCAATCACCTTTCAGGCTTTTTGAGTGTAAGCCATTTTCACCACTGATTAACACAAATTTTGCAGACAGATTATGAAATTTTAAAAGCCTGTCACAGACAGCTACGAAACTTTCTGCCACTGGGGATTTCGATAATTCACTGCAAAAATATTATGTTGTTTTGTAATGAATTAACAGCTTATTTCGTACTTTGAAAGATTAAAAGTAAATGTTATCGGTTAAACGATCCCGTATTGTAGATAGACTTTTGTGTTGCGTATTTCTGCAATGTATAAATAATAAAAAAAGTAATTTCATTATTGTTTTGTGAAATAATCTCATATCTCAGCAATCATTTTTTAAAAACATACAAAATTTAATAATTAGCAGTGAAATTCCAGTGGCAGAAAGTTTTGTAGCTGTGTGCGACAGGCTTTTAAAATTTCAAAATCTGTCTGCGAAATTTGCCTGTAATCAGGGATGAGAACGGCTTACACTCAAAAAGCCTGAAGCTGATAGCAGCAATCTTTGGGGGAGAGAGCTTAACAATAGTGGTGATCTCGTGCAACAATACACAAATACAATTTTACTACAGAACTATAGTAATAAACAATTATAAAATAATAAGTTGAACTCATTCAATTAAATATTTATAGCAATGTTTGACACAACACAGTATAAATAACAAAAGTATTAGTTTTGATACAGAAATTTTTATAAGTGAATTATGAAGTGGAGGAGAAGTTTTGGAGCAGTTTTAAAAGAAATTAGCACTTTTCTATGTCCCCGTAGAATCTTAGTAACAGGGGAAAAGAATACGCATATGCTGTCTATCAAGGGAGATATAGGCTGCTTAGGTCGCCGTTGTTAAGTACTGTTTTGTGTGTTCCTACCAAGGCACCTATATGGGGGCTCTAGAGTTCCTACCAAAGAGCATCTAAGACGTCATACATGGGTAGCGCATTGTCGCAGGCGAAAAATGTCCGTAAATTGCAGACAAAGACTGTCTGAAAGTTGTGGGCAATTTTTTTTATTAGTACAGAGACAGACAAAGAGTGTTCGAAAGTTACGGACTAATTGTTTTATTAGTGCAGACAAAAACTGTCTGCAAGCATTTATTCTGTGTCCGCGACTATGTCACCGTGTCACGGTGTTTCTGCCACTGGGGTGAAATAATAGTCTATATTAGCAATTAGTTGCTTTTGCATAATTTTAAAAAATAAGCGGTAAAATGATTGATTCCATATTTCAGCAAATTTATTGCATACATCGGATATTGTCTTTGCAAAAAAGGGCGAATTTCATTGATTAACATAGAGATAAAGCCTATTTCAGCAAACAATTAGGATTAAAATAACCTTATTAAGCAACGGCGAAATGATTGCGTGTTTCAATAATCAGCCACAAAACATCGTGAATTTCAGAAATCACCTTTGAAAAGATTTCAAATTTTATCGATTAACGCCGAATTAATATCGTATTTTAGCAATTAGTTGCACTTAAGCATAAATTTTTGACAGTTAATAGTAAAATGATCCCGTATTTCCGAATTAGGCTGCAAAATTATTGCATATTTCGGGATTCAGCTTTGAGAAAAGCATAAATTTCATAGATTAGCGGCGAAATAATTGAGTATTTGGAGATTAAACTTTATAAAGAATACGAATTTCATCGATTAGGCGCAAAATAATACAGTGAATTTTATTAGTTAGCAGAGATATAATAGCGGTATTTGGGAATTAAATGTAAATTTTAACTATAAAAATTGACACCATAGTTAGCGGTGAAAATAATCCCGTATTTTCGAAATCAGCTGCAAAATTATTGTGTATTTCAGCATTCAGCTTTGAGAACAAAGTGCAAATTACGTCTATTATCGACGAAATAATTGAGTATTTGGGACATTTAACTTAAAAAACGCAGAAACTTTATTAATTAGCGATGAAAAAAATTATGCATTTTAGCAATCAATTGTAAAATTATCGCGAATTTTGGAAATCAGTCTTGAAATATGTGAATTTTATCGATAACTGGTGAAATTATAGCATATTTTAACAAGTGGTTGTGACTATATGTATAAATATTGTTAATTTCACATTTATTTTTGCACATGCTGTGCAGTTTTTTTTTTTTTTAATAATAATGTATAGACCTTAAAAAAAAAAAAAAAAAAAAAAAAAGATGATACCTATATGTACCAGATTGAACAAATATCGAGAGAGAAAAATAGATACCTACCATTCCTTATAGAATGTGTAATTTAATTATTTATGGGGGAAAATTCTTAGGGAATCTACATATTTAAAGCCTGCAACAACTTAAAAATATTATTGTAGATTACAATTTAAAAATTTTTAAATAAAATTATCTAAAAAATAAATATTTAGAAATTATTTAAGTAAAAATTCTTAAATTGCAAATTAGAAGTATTTTGCAACAAATATTTCACTGGCTCCTAATTATTTTAATTATACTTTTATGAAATTTCAGTTCTTTTGGTCAGTAGATTTTGAGCTACACTAAAAAACTAATATCACCAAGAGATTTAAGATTGAAAAAAAAAAAAAAAAAACATTAAAAAACTCAAAAGTCCCAATAAGTATAATTGCTAAGCATATTGACTAAATTACTTCAAATTTAGTATCCAGTTGTAAAATTTTCTCCAGGATCTAAAAGTCAAAATTGTGTATTCGTTGGAAATATAAATTTTAACATCGTTGCACACTATTCGAAAATCTGACTTCCAAACAGGGTTGTTGATTTTTTTTATTTTTTTCAAAAAAATCGATTTTTTTTATTTAAATCAAGATTTAATTGATTTTTATTATGTATTCATACATTATTGTACAACATTTGTTTTTTATTATGTGTATATATATGCACAATATCCACACTATCAATCATTTTACTTAAATTATAAAAATATAAATAATATTCTATTTCTATAGAAAAAATCCATGTAGGCATTTATTACCAACATTTTTATTCAACATAATATCTTCATAATAAGAAGTAATTGTATAACAATCATAAATGCGGTAGTATGAGCCACTCAACTTCAGACTTTGACTTTGTAGCTACAATAATGTATTGAAATAAAGCAAAATTTTACTCACACTATTGAACACATAAAATAATTTTGGAAAAGGATAATTTAGTAGGAAATATGACATATAACTGAAGCAATGTATTAAGAGAAAAAAATCTTTACTCATAGTTTCTAATCAAAATTTTAAAAAAAATAAGGAATTAGGGAAGATAAAAAAAAAAAAAAAAAAAAAGATATCCTATAAAATTTTTACTTAGGTTTAACAAATATCATTTGAATCAAGAAAATTTTTTCACACTTTACCCATTAACAATATTCATATTTTCATTACCATTTTAATACTTTCACTTTTTTTTTTTAATCTTTTTTTTTACATTTAGTGGGTACAATTCATTAAAACAAGCAGTGACAGCAGCCTCGAATTGTATTTAATTGATTATATGTAGTTAAATTAAAATGTTATTATTTTTTAAAAACTTTTTGGAGCCTGCAGGGCTTTTTAAACAGTACAATGTAAACAATGCTATTATTTTTTAAATATCATATGAGCCAATGCTAAATGACATAAACTGGTATAAGAGCTAAATAAATAAGGAAATATTTTCTTTTTTAAATGTTTTTAGAAATTGCAGAAGTAGGAATTTCATAGTAAATATTAAATAATACATTGGGAAATTGAGAACTAAAAACTTTAAAATATATCCTTAAAGTGTTTGAGATAAATGAAGGCGGTAAAAACTGATAAAACCCGTTACACCATTGCACAGTAAGTATTATGCCAACCCTGTGGCAACTTGTACCGCTAAAACGCTCTAGAGTGATCCCTGGTAGCAGGAGTTGTTTATATTTAATGTCTACGGATATTCCACCTCCTTCCATGACTTAGCGGTAAGGTATATCTATATAGTTTTATTTTCTTAAAACTTACAATTAGTTTTTCATAAAATGTAATTACATGTTTCGTCTGTTATGAAGAACAAAAATGTTGTAAAATATAAACAAACCAGTGTTTCCACTACAGTCGCTTTTTATGCAAAATGCTATACAGTTATCCAAAATATGATCACACATTTATACTAAAAAATTACATTAAACTAAATTAGTACTATTTTACATTTAATAAAAAAAATCTTTCACAAAAAAGTCACAATAGACAATTTGCACGTTTTCGGATTTTATTCTAATAGAAAATGAAAAGGTAAGAAAATAAATACATACATATTCATTACATGAATAATAATAAATACACAATAAATACATACATTTTCTTTATTTGAAATCTAATGTCTGATTTATAACAATTTTAACATCGCACTATTTACTGTACAGAGAAAACGCAGTATAATATATCGTGACGTCACTCTTTATGACAACAAACTAAAGTAATCGTTGTTTACATTTGATTTCATGCTTTGCTTTGCTTCTTGAATCAGTGAAATAGGTTTTCTATGATATAATAATGACTGATATTAAAAAATTGTAGTATAAATATTGTATTATTTGTATTGTACCATTTTGCACTAATACAACACACAACAGCTAACGCTTCTCAAAAGTTATTTTTTAGCGTTCCACAGGATCCTATGAAACGAAAACATTGGACAACCGCCATGAAAAGAAAACATTTGAAAATGATGATAATGATATTGAATGATTCTAAGATGAAAAAGAAATGCTCAGAAATCACATAAACGATTAATAATCACGAAAGTTAAAACAAATTGCTGCTTACTAACCAGGCTAACAGAATGTAAACATTGAAGCATCATAAACTGTGACGTCAGGCAGCCTTTTGAAGTCACATGATTTTTGGTTAATTTTAAAATTATTTTTTAAATTAATGAGAACTTTTTTTGCATTTTTAATAAACTTTTTGAAATTTATGGGCCTAAAACTACCATAAGAATAGGATTTTGTTCAAATCCCCCATGTGTGCAAATTCCTCATTCAGGATGAACTTTTTTCATTGTGATTTCGGACAAATTGTGAAAATAGTTTTCAGTTGCATAAATTTGGTAAGAAATGAAATTATAAACAAACTGTCACTAAACAGTGTGAGCAATCTATTAATGATAAATAATGCAGGCCTTGAAAGTGGGTTTAATTTTTAAGATGCATTTGTACAATTAACTGCTATGGGGGAAAAAAAGAAGAAGAAAAAGAAAACTAAGTAAGAAAGCTTTTGATAAGTTTTATTTAGCTTATTTTTGGAATAGCTTTACTATAAGGCGCCCATCGCTGTTGCTGATGTACATCTCACTGAATGAGTCGATTACTGCAAATCGATATTCTGAATCATTACAAAACATCAAAAATACATTTCAAGAAAATAAATTACTGTTTCACTCTGGTGCTTGTTTTGAAATTCACTGAAATAAATTAAGCATATTTTAAAGATTAATAAAATATTTAAAACAGTAATAGAAATTTGAGCTATTTCACAACAAAAAAAAAAAAAAAATTTCAGAGAGCTTTCAAGCTTTAACACATAAAATTCAGCATTATAAATGATGTATAATCTAAAATAACTTGAAGATTTGCCCCAAAATTTCAAAATTACAGCCTTGCATGAATCTGAAAATGCATGAAAATCTGTACAGAAGCAATCACAAAACAAACAAAAAATAAATAAAATCACTGGATGCAGCTAATTTGTCATGCACGAATCTGAAAATTCATGCTACAGCGGTCAGTATCCCAATATTAAGACTAAAACAATATCACTGGATACCCCTAAGTCATAGCACATGAATCAGAAAATGCATAAAAAATCTGTACTACAGTGGTCACTATCCCGATATTAAAACAAAAAAAAAACATCACTGGATACTCCTAATTCATGGCACATGAATAAGAAAATGCATGAAAATCTATACTGCATCAATTACTAGAATACACTTTTTTCCCCTAAATAATTCCATTTATTAAAAAGTAAAATAAAATAATAAAATACACTCAAAAAATTAATTTTTATACCTCAAAAACGCATTAAAAAGAAAAATCATTCAGCTGGGCCGCATTACAATAAACACACGCGCGCGGCTGGCACAAAAAGAAAAACAAAGTTCCAAGACAGTTAAATGAAGTACCGATACAAAAAAGTTACTATTAAAAAGTGTCGATACACTGAATCTCATCACAGCATCATGAATCGCCAACAGGTACCCTATAGTAAAGCTTAGCCTTATTTTCTTTATACTGCTTGTGCTGCATTATTATATTTAGAGTAGAGTACAGTATAAGCTTGATACAGGGTTGCCACTCAAACAGGAGAATGAAATTCCCTGACTTTTAAAAGGTTTTCCAGGTATATTCTAAAAAAATTTCAGTCTAACCGTATATTGAGCATTGACTGTGTTGAGGGCAAAATAATTAACGTCCCACTTGTAAACACAAAATTTACATATGACAAAAGTTGCATATAATGATAGCATTTGTCGCTTATAAGCGAGATAAGAAATTCCTTACATGAGCAAAAGAGAAGGGTGGGGGTGTTTAAAAAAAATAGCAGAAGCTAATGGAGAAAAAAAAAAGGGGGGGGGGAGGGGAAATGACCGTGCATTGGCAGATTTTTCTTTTCACTGACTTTTATAGTCAATTTTCAAATTCCCTGACTATTCCAGGTTCTCCAGGTAGCGTGGCAACCCTGTTGATATAAAGTAGTTTTCATACTACCTTAGCTATATCCGTCAAAAGCATTATAAATGATTATTATGATACACAACTAAGACATTCAAATTCATTTAAAATTTAACAATATTGTATTAATACAGTATATATTGTATCAATACAGTATTAATACAATAATGTATTAATACAGTACATACAACATTTCCCAATTACCCATTACACTAGACTTGTGATGTATCTAATTAAGGCTGTAAATCAGTCAGATAGCTCCCTTTCTCCCTTCCCATGTTATCATATATATATAGGATTTTTGTTGTTTCGTTTTGCAAGGCTGTATCATTCAAAAATAAAGTTTTTCGTAATCTGTTTTTTGAAAAGAATAATACAGCTATTTTATTCCAATAAATAAATTTTGGACTGTAATCGAAGTATCTCTTAGTATCTCGATTAGTTAGGATCTCTAATCAAAACATTTAAATTTATTTTTCCAAAAATTGCTAAGCTAAAAGGTGACATATTACGAATAATAACAACATAATTAAAGTAATAATAAACATAATAAAGAATTCGAAAACTTGTTTAATTATCATATTACAGAAAACTGAGTAACATTTTGCGAAAAAAGCGACTATAAAAAATGTAAACAATGGTTTGTTTACAAATAACAATACTTCCGTGCAATCAGACGAAGCCTATAATTACATATACGTAAAATTATAAGCAAGTTTTAAGAATATAAAATTATAAAACACTTACCACTAAATCATGCAAGTAGGTGGAATTTTTGAATAAATATTTTAATTCCCCATTGAAAATAATAATGTAAAAATCACTGCTCACACTCTCGCTCTCATATCTCAGTGTTATTTTAATTTAATAAAAATTATGATTAACACGTTCACGCCGGCGTGGTACACCGGTGGGTCACAGCAAAAGTATCCGAGCACTACCAATATATGTCTAAATCATGCAAAATTTCGTATTAATTCCAATTTCCAATCAACAAATTAAACAAAAACACCGCGGCGCGGACGAATACAGGGAAAGCAATTAGCTTAGTGTCTACAGGATGTACGCATCCGTATGATGTACGCATGCGCTCCAAAGACCATGGACCATGGTATAAATTTGTGTGCATGAGGGATTTATTAAATGTTTTCGCTTTAAAAATATTTTTAATTCATTATGAATAATGATGACATAGAATATCTATAATTAAAAAATTCTTCATTTATTTTAAATATTATCTAAATACTTTTTTGACGAAATGGGAAATCTTAAAATTAAAATTATATTCTTCATAACAAAAATTTATTGACTGCATTCACGTTGGTCAGCCAACCAACGTGTCTTGAAAGTAAGAACCGAATTACGACATTTTTGCCGAATAAAAGCATGCATTTTGGCGGAGTAATATAGTTCTATTTTCAAAGCAACTTTTACAAAAAACAAGAGTTTTCCTGAAAAAAACAAAAACGTTACTCGATTCAGAAAGATCCCATTAACAACATATATTAATTAAATTAAAATCGTTCGTGCGGTTTTAGAGATATTTTTTCATGAATTTAGTTCATTACATCCTTACACCTCACGTTTTTCCTTTTTGGCTTTAAATTGAGATTCAGATCTTAAAACATACTGCATGTAGGAACGTAAAATTTTCAGGATAGATTAAGACCGACGATAAAAGATTATTTTGAAAATATCAGAACAAAATAAGGCATATTTGCTGAGATATTAAGTGTCGGCTTTTACAAATCTCTTTGATGTCAGACTAGGCGTATATATGAGTTCGCAGCTTTCCGTCCGTTTGTCCTTCCGCTTGCGTCACTCGAAAAACTGCCGTTTTTCATGATATTTGTGTTCTTACTAACTGACAGTCTTGTATTATTTCCCTGCAATTCATAAATATTTGTAACGAATTTCATGCAAAAAGATTACATAGTATATCGGAATTATTTTGTGTAACCCTGTAAACTAATTACCTATTCTATGCACACACTTTTCAGCATAAAGACATGATTTTAAAATTCTAATAAAATTACATTATATTTTATAGGGTGTAACCAGGAGAACCCTTTGTTGCATACTAATCACCTGCGAAACTTTAAAGGAAATTATTATGTTTTTCCTATTTAAAATTGCCAAAGAAATCAGGGAAAAAAATTGTTTCATCAAAATTTTGTTCATTTTAAAAGTTACAGTTTGTCTACTGTAATTGACAGTATACACATAGAAACTGGAAAGCTAAAGTAGAAGTGGTGATGAAAATAATAAACGCTGTCACTTTTTTCATCGATACACAAATGAACTTTGCATTTTACGCATGAATATGTAGATTATTTTGAGCATAATTCTATCTTACATCTTTAAGCACTATTTGATATTTGTCTAGCGAAATGCTCCACTTCATCGTAGCGGACATTCATGAGGACAGAGCTTGCTTTGACTGACATTTTTTTTGTATGTTTTCCCACTGACATTCACCCTTGTTTATTTAAGTCTTCTGTATTTTGTTCATCAATTACTCTTTATACTGATTGTATTAGTACTCTGACAATGGACATCTTGTTGCATAGAATATTGTGGTATGACAGCTTTATAAAGAAGCCAAGAATTTATCACGGTAACATCTATAAAATGAAATAATATCCTTTTGCAACTCTACAATGGACAAACGAAAACAGTCCTACATTAGCCTATGTTCATAACATCCATTGTAGTTGACAAAAAGAAAAATACATCAAATTTCATAAAAAATTGCATCTAAAAATAAGTGATCTATTGAAACTTATTCTAAAATGCATAAAATTACTATTTCAATATGTAAAATGTCAAAATAAAAAAGGTTTAGCACTTATACACAATGTTTACCATGAGAAATCATGCTAACTTGGAAGTAGAGGTTGACATCATTTTCAAACTAACTATGGAATCTGTAATTTTGCATTATGCTGCTATCTTTGAGCAACAGTTGAAAGCTGAAATAATACAGAAAGAATAAACATTGAAACCAAATTTTTAAAACCATTTGTGTGAAAGGAAACAAATTTAAACTTTTGTCCACTACAGTGGAAACGACGCAACAAAGATTTAAAATACCCTTTTATTAAGGAATACCGACTATAGACCCTAATAGTATGAAATTCTTTTATGTATCCCGGAAAATTGAGCCACAGTTATTATATATACCCATATTAAGAATACGCCTAATTAATTATAACTCATAGTTTTTCAAACTAATTTGATATCATTTGGATGATTACAGTACATCATCGGAATTTTTTTGTGTGGTACCATAAATAAATCATTTAGTCTAAATATACCTTTTTTTTCTTTTTTTTTTTAAGTGTAAACATGCTTTTAAGCATCTTTACATTGTATGTTAATTCCATTTTGTTCAATGCATCATAAACACATTAAAATGCGCTTGAATAAAAAAAAATTCCATGTTCTCTGCTGTTACGAAATTCTTTTGTGAGTCTCTATAAACGAAACATAAACATTGTATAAACCAGTAAAAACTATTCAGCTTATTGTACGTTTTCCATGTATAATTGTTCGAAATTTGACATAATTTGGATGATTACGTGAAATTGTCAGAACACTTTTGTAAGGTCCTGTACATTAATTAGGAAGCCTAAAAGCACATATTTTCTGCACAAAACATAAATTTAAGCATCTCACTAATGTACGCAAATTTCATTTTGTTGATTGCAAAGTAATGCTGTTAAAATGCGTTTAAACGAGACTCGCCCCATATACCGTAATGATAAGAAATTTGGCGTGTCCCTGTACATAATTCATAAAAAAATATAGATATATCATATAGATATTCCTATACAAAGCCTGAACGTGTGTGACAATTTGAAAGTCAATTGGAAGATTTTTGCGGCCGCTATTGCGTTACATACAAATTCTTTCCACAGGCTGTAATGATAAGAAAAACTCTGGCGTGTCCCTGTACACGTACAACGAATGAAATTTTTGATGTGTACCAAATTGCAAGTCAATAGCGTGATTTTTGCGGCTGCTATCGCGATACATACAAATTATTCCCATAGGCCGTAATGATAAGAAAAATTTTCCCGTGTCCCTGTACACGAACTGCAAATGGAATTCACACCCAAAACTATACAATTGAATCCGTGGGGTTCATAAATATGTGTACCAAATTTTAAGTCAATAGCGTGATTTAAGACCACTATCGCGCGACAGACAGACAGTCAGACAAACAAACACACAGACGGAACCCAAAATCTTTTTGAGTCTCAACAGGGAGGCCTCCACTGACGTTTTGGCAATAATACTTCAACACTTTAATTGGAAAAACAAAATTGGAGCAGACAGTGTTTTTATATTAAACTAGGCAGCACATAAAACAACAACTACAGTTGCTAGACATAATATGAATATTACTAAACATATTATAATGAAAAACATTGAGTTCATACATAGATTGTCTTTTCGTCCTATTGCAGACTGGGATGACTATATAATTCTTTTAATATCGAAATGAACCTGAACTTTACCATTAAATGCGTCATGCTAATAACTAAGTGCTTTCTACATAACTCTAAACCAAAAATTAATTTATATATCAATTTTAAAGAATAAACTAAAAAGTGTCCGCTCAATTTTGAGGCCCTCTTAGTTCGACTGCCACTTCAATTTCTGTATATTCAATCAAATGATCTTTAAACATTACAATTTATCTTCAGTTTATACTCGCAGAATATTTTAATGCAGGAGGGGAAATATACATCTTTTTTGTCCCATACAAATAATATATATTATAAATTTTAAATAGCTTAGCAAATATTTAAGCACGTATTTCATTTAAAGAACACGTTTTGTTCTTCTGAAAGTAAAGAACAGAGTCATTGTTTTCATGAAACTTATTTTCATGTCTTGTATTGAAGTGACACTCTTAAACCCTTTCACCACGTTAAGGTGGAGCCTCGTCGAAAGGGGTCCCCCACCCCCCACAGCAGAGCTGACCAACTGGCATCATCTTAAGTTTTAAAATTTTAAAGATGGTTATTAATTTATATTCTTATTAAAAAACTCTAAATCTATGTTTAATAAATTGGAATAAAAGTCAATCGGCTTCATTGACAATAATAATAGTAATAAAAATAATATGCTTTAATTATAATCTTATAATCTAATTATAATCTTATTAATGATATGCTCTAATTGCACTTCCATTCCCTTAAACTTTTTTTGAAAAGACAGTAAAATTCAGTTTGCTACTTCTTTTTATAACTGACCAATACGACATTCCTAAAATAAAATATGTAAAATATCTTAATTCAGACAGTTAAAAATGATTTAGTTTAATTTAACGTGTGGAGCATTAAAAACTAAATGAAAAAAATTAAAAAATTGAAAAATGTTAAGTTGCCACTGTACTTACGGGTTCAAAGCGTTAAGTTAAATCAAGTCTAATGACTCGCTTAAGATGAACAAAATTTATATTTTTTTATTTTTATTTTAAAGGAAAGTTTAACGTTTGAAAAGTACCCACTAATAAAACACTCCCAGAAAACATAAGATTTTACAAGAGAAATTTTAGGTTATTATTGAACTAAAATTAATACTAAAGTTGTCATTTGTATAGCTTATTTATATATTACTAAACTTGCTGTTAAATTGGCCAGCACTGCTTTTTAAAAGCGCGAGAAGCTCTGAAACAGCTTTATCATTTTTTCCCTTATAGAAGTACCCCTTATCGATTTCTCATAAATACAGAAGAACTAACTATGAGGATTCGATTTAAAAAAAAAAAAAAATGTACGTAACTTTTGCGGCCCCCTGCGGTAAATCGCCGAGGATTGTTGTAAAGGGTTAGCAAGTATTTGTAGTAACTTGTAGACACACACATACATTTTACTATATACAGGGTATCCAAAAAGGTCGAAACGAGGTTTAATTCTTTACCTGCTAGAGAAGAGAGGGTAATGCAAATTGCAAAAGTGTTTAAAATAAGATAGGAAATAAAACTACGCTGATAAAAATATCTTCCTGTTAATTTAAAAAAAATTACATTTTAAAAATTTTTCTACGACCCCTCTAGACAAATTTGGTCAATATTTTCTAAGCAACAACATCATTGCAAAATACCACATTCTTTTATCTTTAAAACTGAAGGAATTATACTTAATTGAAAATTGAAATCTGATTATAAGAACCATATATCAAAATAGAAATGTAAATTTGTTACATATAAAGAGATAAAATGAATCATAGCATTTGCATTAAAACTATTCTTGAGTATGTTGGATTGGATCGCAATCAAGTTACGTAATCTAAAATTTTTATCTATTTCAAATGACCTTTATTTTTATTTTAAAATAAATAAATAAATAAATTTATTTTAAATCAAATAAAACTAAAATTGTCGTACTAAAATGTTTCAAAGTCGTTAGTAAACAAGATGCTAAATTCGAAACACATTTTAAAATTCTAAGGATTAATTTAAATGCATTTGACACATTATGTTTTTGATCTAAACATTCCCGTTATCAATTTGTAAATGATCCCTATTTTCACCGAAAAGACAGCCTTTTAAATGATACGTGAAAATGGCGTAAGTCACTTTTTTTTTTTTTTTTTTTTTTTTGTATCATAATTCTGTTGGTTTTAAAGGTATAGTTATGCGTTTTTTTTTTCTAGTGGTCTTGTTGAATGAAAAATAAAAACTTTGTAATTGACAAAATTTGCGTAGAGGGTCTGCATCAAAATTTCAAAGAATGTAACTTTTTGAATATTAATGGGAGGGTTTTTTTCTTTATGTAGTCGTCTTTCCTACCTTAATTTGGACATTTTTTTCAATTTACATTGGCCATTTATCTGTAACGGGTAAAGAAAAAGAGCGCGTTTCAACCGTTTTGGGACACCCTGTATGCTCTTATACACACACATTCTACCATTAAATATGCACATTTTAAAATGAAATTCATACACCTTTAAAAATATATATTAACACTAGCCCATTTTAATAGCATGCACTAATTTGTTTTTTATTATACTTTATGCCTCAGCATTTCATGTTTTGCTTTCTGTCTTGGCTATTATCTTGTTGCCGGGGGCCGCAAACTAAGGTCAAGACAAAAAAAAAATCTTGCAGACTGTTAACTCTTTTGCAAATGAAAGGAAGAGCCGCTGTCATTCTATTAACATGAAGGAGCCAATGCAGAAAGAAGCCAAGGGTAAAAATAAGAATCAGAAATGCTGCTGGAGATCCAGATAGAGAAATATCCGTCATTGCCAGGTGGTATTGCTGATACGTTACTGGTGCCGTGGAAAGGAAGAGTTATCAATACTGCCCTAGGAGATCTTAACAGAGCCAGAGACTTATTCGGGAGAAGTAGACTTATTCACCTACAGTTTACATAAAATAATTATTTCCAGGATATCTAACAAGGAAAATAAAGAAGCTGTCGTTGCCTGCCACAGTAGTTGGAAGAAGTTCGCTGGGAAGTCAGATGAAGAGGGTGCCATTTCGATGCTGCCGTGAATGTAAGGATCGGGGCGGAAAACTTATACCTGCCATGTTTTCTTTTATGCTGCGTGAGAGAGCCGTTGTCATTACTGGAGGAAATTCATTTTGACCCTAAACACAGATGTCGGAGAACTGAGTCGAAGAACACTTGCTGCTAAGAGACGCCTGCCATTTTCAGTTTTCAGTGAGTGAGAGAAAGATTTATACTGCCATTTTTCATTGTGTAATGTTGTTTGTGTTGTTCGTGTTGTTTGTGTTGTGTGTGGTTATTTATATTTTAAAGCTATTGTAACTTAAGAATAATTTATCATTCCAGAAAAGGCCAAAAGAATAATTTTTCTAATAGGTGGTACTTAAATCTACATATAAGGAAAACAATTTAGATATATTTACAGAAAAAGGCCGCTTAAATATTATACATTCTTAATAAATATATTTACTATAAAAATAAATTTCAATACATACCTTACCAGTCATAAGACAATATTATAAGAGATATATTAAGTTAAAAATTGTCTGTTATGAAGCAGAAAAAGGACTTTTTAAAAATAAATGACAATGCTTTCAGAAAGACACATGCAAGTCTATAATTTTATGAATTAGTATATTTTAGAAATAAAAAAAAACAATTTGATCTTTTTTACCGAAATGCATATTTATTTTAGAAGTATAAAGTAGGATACACAAGAATTCTCTAAAATTTCATAAACAATGCAATATTTAAATATCATCTGACATATTCTGTACCGGTTTTGCAAGTTAGTAAAATATTGTGGATGTTATATTAAGGGAAATACATCCATTAAAGTATTGCATGTTTATGGTACTTTTCTTTTATCGGGTTCACGTTCAGATCTTGCCGAATAATCAACATCTCGCCGAAGTTCGAAAAAAGAAAAGAAGGGAAAGAAAAGAAAAAAAGAAAAAGAAGACGAAGAAGAAGTCAAACTATTTACGATGCAAATGAAGGGAAAAATCCAGGAGGAAATAGTAACATAAAAAGCATTTAAAAACGTAGTAATTTTAGCGCAAACTAAGCACCATGACAAGAAATGAGTGAAAAAAAGTAAATAGAAATAATAAGAAAATTGTTATTACTAGAGTTTTTTTTTTTTCGTACACTTACTTTTTTTAATATTTTTTTTTCTCTTACTTAAAGAAATTCTACTGAGGATACTTCGTCATTCTATAATCACAACACCCTAAATACGGAGTACCCTTGGCGATTTTCTATTTTCGTCGCCATTATGTAACTGACTTTTCTCTTTCCTTTATTGTTTTGTAACCAAATAAATATTTAATATAAAAAAATGTTTCTGAATACTTTCTTCTTAAAAAACGAAGAGAGGATTTTGCTTACACTTTTTATTGTTGCATTTCTCGTTAATTCAGTGTACCATTTCAAATTTTATTAATATTTTTTAACGTAGAGCTAATTTAAAATATAGTTTCAGATGTGAATTTGGCAGTTTTAAAAATAACTTTCTTGTTTTCAAAATAGTACAATCAAATATATTTAAAATAGATAATTATTGTTTAGTTTTGTTAATACTCTTTTTTTAATTTATATTTTTAACTCATGGCTAGACTTAAATTTTCTGGAAACTCGTAAAAGATTTTGCGAAAACCAGCCAAACAACTAACTATAGTGGAAAAATTTCAAAAATCACCATGAAGGCCTAAATTAACATTTTTACAAAATAAAGCCCAAATTTAATATCCATAATAAAAAATCTTCCATCGAATTAGCTTCACAGGATATTAATTAGTGTAAAAAGAAAAACAAAATGGTGCTCAGAATGTTACTTTAGTAAAGCAAATTGGCAACTTTGTCTTTGAAGATTGAAAGAATGAATTCGATTTTATATTTAAACATAGTTTAATTAATTTAACCCTTTCAGGGGCAATGAATTTCATTTCTATTATAATCAAGTGCCACCACAGTTTGAAAACAAGATTAGAAGAAAAGTAATAAATTAATATTTTCGCATAAGGTAAAAAAAGTAAAATTTTATAAAAAAAAAAAATACTGGGATGAATTTTTTGAAATTAGGTGGTATAAAATATATACCACTGCCTCTGAAAGGGTTTAAACATAGTGACCAGTGAAGCGGTGAAGTCCGTTGTTAAATAAATAAAAGAAAAAATAAGGTATAAAAATAGCAAAAATAATTCAAAACTCCTAAAACTCTCAGTGAATTAGTTGCTTAAGCTATGCTGTCCACTGGAGGACAGTAAGTCAAGCATCACTTTATATGAACAGTTCTTGCATAGCTGCCAACATTTCTAATTTTTTAATTAGATTTATCATCAGTGTTTTTGAAAAGGAATCGGTCGCATATATTTTCGACAAATAAATAAAATTATGGAATATATATATATATATATATATATATATATTAAATAAATAAATAAAAAATATTTCCGTTATAAAGTCACCTTGGCATCAGTTTAATTCATCCTCAAGTTGGTGACAAAAATTTAGAAACCGTCAAGACCAAAAAGCACTTATTAATATCTGCCTTTTAAACGCTCTGTTTTTCGCTATCTCCATATCATGCCAATAACAGTTAAAATCATTTAGTCAATATCTTCAATTCGCTTTAGTACAGTCTCTCTGACATTATTCTGAAAGCAAAGAATCCGATTAGATTGTTTACATTTGGCAATTTTTCTTTCTAGCCAATAGATCAAGGATACAAATTTATCATTTGGTAACCTAAAAAATATTTATTTACCGTTCGGAATGAAATATATTAACACAGACGATTATTTAATCTAATAAAAATGAATTTTAAGAAAAAGTTTAATTATTGATATTCATTAAAAAGTTTTTTACTAATTTATGTATTTTAATTTAACGGAAAACGGGAAAGTCCTCGAACTCCAAAGAGATATTCCCTCCGATCAATCTAGAGGAAAAGCATGGGAGAGCATGGAGAAAAATACTGGACTAAAACAAGTCAAAAACCAAGAAAAGAAGCAGTGGCGCTCTTTAGTATTAAGACTGGTCACGACTGGCTTGCTGAATATGTTCGCAGAATAGGGTTCCTACCCATGAAAGAGTGCCAAGTCTGCGGTGAGGGTACTCTAAACGCAGAACACTTAACATCTTGTAGTGGCACCGTGATGCCCAAATGAGAGGCGACCTGTGTTAACTGTACTGGGAAGCTAGGACCCATCTTCTTAACTTCCTGCAAACTGTCCCTGCCTGATTTTTATTCTTTCTGTCTGTGGCTCTTTTGTTATTCTGCTTGTGTTGTTCATTTTGTATGTATTAATCTTTTTTTTTTTCGATAAAGGCATATGAAAAAAAAAATAAATAAAATAATAATGCAAATATATAGCTACGAATTTGTAAATATTCGTCGTTATTTTTATATAATTTCATCTAAAGAGGTTGCAAAATGATAATTTTCTGCAATTCTAGCTCATTTTTACATTAAAACAACTCATTTTCCTTTAAAAAGCCATTAAAAGGCATCACTAATGTCATTAGCGAGGAATTTGGCGAGCTTATTGCTCCTTGGCGACTTTGGCATGAAAATACCTATTATCAATATATCGATTATCTCAGCTCTAAATCGAATAACTCTTGAAATACGGGAAGAGTCTTCGAATGTACAAATCTATATAAAAAGATCTCATTCCAGCCACTGAGTCAGTTTTATGCCAAGTCATTTTGATATAAAGAGCTCAGCTTGATCAGGCTTCTGCTAATGAATACAGCCCGTGCTGTGAGTGTTATTTTTATGATGCAGTTTATGCTGTAATTCTTATGTTGTCAGTATTATTTAAGCTGTGTTTTGTGGAAAAAATGAAACTGAAACTTGGTTGACAGACTTTTAATCTTCTAGAATATTCTGTATATAAACTTTTAATCCTCTACAAGACCTCATTCACGGACAACTCACCGACCCCGAGTATGCAACAATTCTGGTGTCAGATGTGGAATTGTCTGCCGAATGGTCATAAGTAGAGAAATGAATCAAAAAACTTCTGAAAGGGTTGGTCACCCAGATGAGTGATTTAAAAATCGGTTTGAGCAAGAAAGGATAGAAGTGAAAGAAGGACAAGGAAATATATAGACTGGATTGACTGAAGAAAGGAAAAAAATGAAAGACAGTTTGGGTGAAGAAAAGATTGAATTTAATCAAGATGAAAAAAAGAAAGAACTTTCATCACTAAAGGGTGATTTGATTACCGTGAAAGAAGTAATACAAAATAAATTACTAGTTATGGAAACAGAATGGTTGAAATGGAAGCTAAAGTTATGAATATAGAAGCTAACGTTATGAATATAGAAGATAGTGTTATGAAGATAGAAAAAAGTTTTAAAGGGAAAAAGGGCAATATTCAGAAATAGAAAGAAAACTTAAGAAAATAGTAGAAGAATTTGAGAGAAAAAGGAAAAAAAAAAAAAAAAAATGCATCAGAGAATTGATGGAAGAAGATGTTTGAAGAACGATTAAAAACATACCAAAAATTAAAAAAAGAAAAGATCCGGAGCCTGGAAGAAAAGTTTTCATCGATACTCCAGGAAGAAGAAAGAAAACGAGAAGGAATACAGAATAAACTAGTATGATGTGGCCACCGCATGACTTTCTTCTATATAACTTCACACAGAATTCATTGAATACAAATTGTTTATTAAATTATTAAATTATTTTCCATTATAAATGCAGACGATTTTTGTCTGCCAGAATTATATCACTAAATGCGGAAAGAAAGTCAATTTTTTGCCAATATCAAAATAAATATGATTTTTTTCTAAGTTTTTTTTTAAGTTAAAAGATAAAAAAAAATAACTATAACTTTGTTTTGAATTATTACAGATCTACAGTTCAGCCATTCATCTTAAAGGTATTGACGATATCTTTCAAAAGACACCCATGCTGAAAATTTAGTTCGCCGGGGGTGTACGTCGTCCCAGGGGTGGGGAAAGCAATGCTCCCACATGCACAATACGTTTCTCCTAGTTAACTACTACTATTATAAATAATTCGTATTAATTTTGCAATCCCACGTTTAAAATAACTTTCATTATGTACATTTATACGAAATTTTGTCCTATACTGTCATGTTAAAAATTTAGAAAAAATGCGATCACATCTGTTGAGCAATTGTTCCACAAATCTAATCAGCACCAGTTTATGTCAGGTTTCAACAAAATACCAAATTTGGTTAAATTTTGTTCATTAGTTAGTGAGTTATAGCGTACACAAAATTTGTGATACACACACAGAGAGACTGACAGAGAGGCAGGCATTCTCTAAAAACAGTCAAATCGTACTCAGGACATCCCAAAGCGATTAAATCCATCGAAAACTGGAGTTCAAAAATTTTCACGTATCCAATACTTTCTCTGTATATACATATAGAAGAAAGTAAAAATCAATAAAACCTTCTTCCTATTTTGCAGTATTTCACATTTCTTCGATGAATGGCCGCGTTAATGAACATAATCTTTATGGAAATGTTATTAACATTCCTTTCAATACACCGGAGCCGACGTGACCATTGTTACCAGAAACAATAATTGTTATTGAATATTTTTTCTTATTTATTGAAATTTATAGAGTTTACATATAAAGAGTCTTAATCAGGTTATAAATTCGTAAAAATTTTCGACCTTGGGTTTTTGATGGATTTACACGTTTTGAGAGCTGTAGAAGACGATTTGACAATTTTTAGAAAATATCTGTCTGTCTCTGTGTGTGTGACAAAATTTTGTGGCAACTGCATCTCAGGAACTACTGCACAAAATTTCATACAAATTGGCATGTAGTTGCACTTTGACATAAATTAATGCCTATCAACTTTTGGTAAAAATTGTCTCACAGGTTGCGTCGCCATCTCGCTTTTTCTAAATTTTTAACATGATGATATAGGACAAAATTTTGTGTAAATGTGCATAAAGAGAATTATTTTTTAGGAATCATTATGAAATTTACAAGAATTATTTATAATAGAAATAGTCAACGGAATTTTTTTTTTTTATGTGTAGAAGCCTCGCCAACCCCCCCCCCCCCTGGGGGAAGTCCCCACTCGAGTGGAGTAAATTTTCATGATGAGTATCTTTCAAAAGAGCTCACCAATAACTTTAAAACGAATGGTTGAACCATCGATCTGCGATAATTTAAAATAAAGCTATCGAAATTTTTAATTTTTAACATTTTTTTATTTTTTTCTATATTCAATAGAAGAAAGTATTGGATTCGTAAAAATTTTCGACCTCGGTTTTTTGATGGATTTATACGTTTTGAGAGCTGTAGAACACGATTTGACCATTTTTAGAAAATGTCTGTCTATCTGTGTGTGTGTGTGACAAAATTTTGTGGTCAACTGTATCTCAGGAACTACTGCACAGAATTTCATACAAGTTGGTATGTAGTTGCACCTTGACATAAATTAGTGCCTATCAACTTTTGGTAAAAATCGTCTTACAGGTTGCGTTGCCATCCCGCTTTTTCTAAATTTTTAACATGGTGATATAGGACAAAATTTTGTATAAATGTGCATAAAGAGAATTATTTTTTAGTAAAGATTATGAAATTCACCAGAATTATTCATAATAGAGATAGTCAACTGGGAAAAAAATTTTGTATGTGTAGGAGCCTTGCCACACCCCCCCTGGGGGAACCCCCCCTCAAGGGGAGTAAATTTTCAAGAGAAAAATCTTTCGAAAGGTCTCGTCAATACCTTTAAAACGAATGGTTGAACAATAAATCTGTGATAATTTAAAACAAAGTTATCGATTTTTTTTACTTTTAACGAAAAAAAACTTAGAAAAAATCGTAAATGTTTTTTTTTTTTTAACGAAATTTAACCAAACTTGGTATTTAGTTGGCCCCTGACATAAACTGGTGCTGATTAGATTTGGGGATCAATCGCTCAACAGGTGGCGCTGTGATCGTATTTTTTCTAAATTTTTAACATGGCAATATAGTACAAAATTCTGTATAAATGTACATAATGAGAGTTATTCTTAACCTGTGATTGTAAAATTATTATGAATTATTGATAATAGTAGTAGTTAATTAGTAAAAAAATTTTGTGCATGTGGGGGTATCGCTTCCCCCCCCCTGGAGGCAAGTATCTGGGGGGGGGGTAAATTTTCAAGATGGGTATCTTTCGAAAGGTCTCGTCAATACCTTTAAAACGAATGGTTGAACTCTTAATATGTGCTAATTTAAAACAAGGTTATCGATTTTCTTTTCCTTACGTTTAACGAAAAAAAACTTGGAAAAAAATCGCAATTTTTTTTAATTTGTTATTGAGGGAATTTGTATAGGAAATTATAGAAGAAAGTCTTGTGTTGGCCACAACATACTACTTTTTTTTAATGTAATATTGACAATAAAATTGACTTCTTTTGGTTAATTAGTGTTATACTACTTCTCTAATATGGAAATCGTCTGCATTATCATGGAAGATAATTTTTTAAAATAATAATTTTGATAAATTATTTTTACTTAGTAAATTTGTGTAGGAAAATATAGAAGAAAGTCATGTGGCGGCCACAACATACTAGTAAAAAAAAAAACGTTAAAAAGCTTCTCTAAGGCAGGTAATGGCATTGGCTCCAAATTGAGTGAGTTTTATTTTCGCTCCTTGGCGACTTTTTGGTGACCTCGGCGAGAAAATCCTTATTATTGACATCTCGATTATCTAAGCTCTAACTTGGTTCGTTTAGAAGCTAGGGGAAAATTCTCGTTTTCTACGAGGATATGTAAGGAAATTGCATCGCGGCAAAGACAAACAGTTCTCAGCAGTTACCAAGCGTCTACTGTAAAGGTCTCCCTAACTACTTTACTTTCATGCTACAGTTTGATTACAGCCTATCGTTGTCAGTAAATGCTTTGATACAGTTTATGCTGTGATTTTGATGTTGTTAGCTGTTATTTAAACTGTATTTTCTTGTGAAACTGAAGTTGATACTTGATTTACAGAATGGTAATCTTCTAGAATTTTGTGTAAATAAACTTTTTAGCCTCTGCAGGATTCACCTTCATTCAGAGACATTTCACGAACCCCGACAATGCAACAACACATATGTATATATATATATATGTGTGTGTGTGTGTGTAGTCGAACCTCGTTAACCTGACTTTAAAAGGAGAAATTTTGTTCATGTTATCAGTACTTCACGCTATCAGTAAGTATTCTTCATATAACTAAACCAATCTTCAGTTTGACGGGGAATGTGGGAACAGTCCATGTTAAGAGTAATTCCCGTTAAGTGTGTTCACGTTAACGAGGTTCGGCTGAATGTATATGTATGTGTGTGTATGTTATATTTCAGTTTCCATACACTTGTTTTTACTCTTCTGCAGTTTCGATTGTCACTTTACGATGTTTTTTTTTTTTTTTTTTTTTTTTTTTCACTTTCCGAACATACATACCTATGTAAGGAAAGTATTGTAATCATGTCAAAAATTCTTCTTCAAGATTTTCGTGTTTCTATATGTTTTGAAGCCCCTTGAGTTCATTTTTACTATTTTTAGGATGATATAAATATGTACGTGTGTGTGTGTGTGTGTTAGGGAACACGACAGCGCCTAAACGCTTTACTCAAATAAGCTCAAATTTGGTACGTTTGTTGTACGTCACCATAACACTTTATTGATTTTGGTGGATCTAGAACTTAGTTTTTTTACAGGGACACGAAGAAAGATTGTTTATCATTATGGCCTATGGGGCCTAATTTTGCAAAGTGCGATAGCGTTTAAACGCCTTATTCGTCTGAGCTAAAAATTTATACACATGTTATAAATCACCGTCGCACAAAGTGTATTGCGTTTGGTGAATCTAGACTTTGTAGTTTTTTTTAAAGGGACACAAAGAAATTTTTTTATCATTATTGTTTATAGCCCCAAATATTGTAAAGTGCGAGAGCTTATCAACACCTTATTCAATTGAGCTGAAAATTTACACATATGTTATAGATTACCGTCGAAAAAATTGTATAGATTTTGGTGAATCTAGCCCTCATAGACTTTTACAGGGACGCAACGGAAGATTCTATATTATTATGATCTATGAGCTGAAAGTATATAAAGTGCAATATCATAAAATTAAACAATGGAGAAAATACTCAAACCACTTATTATATTTTTCACTTTTGATTATTTAACTACTTGTCTTATTTTACTTTATTTACACAACCATTCATTACTTAATGTTCAGGAAATCATGTGGAACCACTCCAGATTTATTTTATTTTATTTTTATTTTATTTTATTATTTATTATTTATTATTATTTTTTTCTTTTTGTACAATGAGATTCTTTCAGACCAATACCTATACCTAAGTATTATTTACAAATCACTACTCATGTTTATGAGTGAACCATGACTCGAATCTAGCACCTACAAACTAAATGTCACAGCGCTGAACATTGTGTCATCAAACAGGTTTTTTTTTTTTCTTCTTTTTTTTTCTAGAATTAATATTAAAATTTCAAAAATATGCTATACAATTTTACGTTTTATTTTGTTTATTAAAATAATTTAAAAAAACTTCCCAATTACTTTAAGATAAAAGACCGCATTAGATCAAAATTTTCTTACACAAAATAGTGAATAAAGCATAAACCATCGACATAATCTGATTATAAATATCTGATATGTTAACGGTAATTTCTAATGTATTGCATTATCAGGACATTGCATCAGGCATTCAATCTAATAATTAATTACAGCTAAATTTCATATCCACTGACAGTACGTCACACATTGTCTCCAGATATTATGATATATAGTTAATTTATACTAAGGCAACAGGTGTGATTGAGATTTCGTGAATTTTAATGTGTTTTATTAAAAACAGTTTAATCTCACGAAATTTCAATGTACGTTACTAGATTAATCGTAAGAATTTATCTATCCTGTCATTAAAAATGATAAATTGTTTTAAATTTTATACCTACCTTACTAATATTTTAGAACTACAGTCAAAATGAAAAATAGAAAACATTTATTGATTGTCAAATTGGGGATAAATTTCCCTTCTTAACCCTTTAACAACCGACGGTATTGTAAAGTATCTTATTAATGTGAAAAACATATAAAATCGAATTTATGGACTAGATATCTGTAAAATTTATAAGAATAGTATGTACACTACATGATACATGCAACAGTTTTTGTTTCAGAAAGGATTTTGTAAATTTTTATGATCTTCACGTTTCGCACAGGTCGACGATGAATTTTTTTTTTTTCTTTATTTAAAGTGATATGTTTTTATGATGTATTTTTGGATGCTGATTAAGAAAAAAAATTTCAAAAATTTCCATCACGTACAATTTTAAAGCGATAAAATACTATACGTATATATATAATAAAAGTCAAAAATCCCTTGTTATAATACATTATTTATATTGAGAAAAATATTAAAAAGATTTTGCATTTTGATTTTTATGTAGAGCTTTTATATTTGAAAAGATACCAGGGTTTACTTATGATTTGTTCAATGGATAAAAGTAAGATTACGGCACACTATCTACCAATAAGTTTTTGGACACTTTCAAATTTAGACGTTTTGCCAAATTTCTAGAAAAGTTCTTTAAGAATCATCTCGAAACTTCGATAGTGTAAAGAACAAGCTACACCTCATATATTTCAGCAAAAGTTGTGTCCCGAAGAGGAAAGGGACACCAGTAAAATATTAAACAAAAGTTAAAATCTTTTGGATCACTCTGTAAAAAGTAATTTTTTTTAAGCACGTTGTGGCAGCAGTGTGTGATTTTGAGGACTTTTCTCACTATCGCTATAAACTTTTATCAGGCTATCACATATATTCATGGAAATACAACATTAAAAAAAATGCAAAAACAAATTACATTTTTTAATTATAACACGTAGGGTATTAGAAACAGTGCAAAGTTAATTTTTAGGAAATTTGGCGTACTACAGTAGACACAGCATACCGCAAACAGAATGCAAAAATATTAAATATCTTTAAAATATGACCATTATTGCTGAATAATTGACTACGCATGCGCTAACTTTTAAAAAATTCCATTCACATAATCTGAGAGACAAAAGTAGTGAGCAATTTATATGAAAACCCCAAAAAGAATTTCAATTCTTCTCAAAGAAAAAATAAATAAAAAATAGAAAGGTAATAGGCGATTTTGCAATAGGGGGGTTTTATCAACATGTATTTACAATCAGTGAACACTGAATTACCATTGGGTATTGACAAAATCAAAATGTAAGTAAGCCCCTAATAATTTAGATTTTATTTTGAGAGAACTGAAATTCAGTTCTTTCTACCTCTCATCACTTTTTGAATTTATGAAGTATTTGTTTCGGATTTTCCTATAAGTTGCTCTATACTTTTGGCTATAAAATTATGCAAATGAATTTTTTTTAAATCTAGCGCATACGTAGTTAAAAATTTAGTAAAAATTAATTAAAAAACCCTGCATGTTATACTAAAAAAAAATAAAAAACTGTAGCCTCATAAATATTTGTACAGATAATTCAAAAACTCCTCTTAATCACATGCTTCTCTTCAGGACAAAACTTTTTCCGAATATTATAATATGTAAGATATTCTTTATGCTACCAATGTTTCACGATGATTCCTAAAGAAAATTTTTAGACGTGACAAAACGTCTAAATTCGAAAGTGTCCAAATTACTTATACGTAAATAGTGTATGTTATACACTGACAAAAAACATATACACCCTCCATCTGAAACAAATCAGTAGTCATTTCCTGAATCCGTAAGCTAGAATGATAGATTTATGAGCTATGCGTAGGGTAAACCTGGATAGACTAAATGATCGAGAATGTCTAGTCTATAGTCTAGGTGGTATATGAATAGTATGAATATTATGGACATTGTGAATTCTTCACATTGTGAAAAATTCTCTGTTGATTTCCTAGATTAGATCATAAACTAATAGTATAGTAATTAGAAGGCCCCTCTTGTGTTCGCTTTTATTTGCAGAGATTTTTAAATATGTTTGATCCCGATAACATAGAAAAATGTTCTAGAATTCTAATCGGGGATTTTATAATTCGCCATCAAAGGGAACTAGAATTTCAAAGGATGACATATTACTATATTTAGGAGAGACACAATTTTGTTTCTAAATGTCAGTCATAGAACTATTTCTCTGTGCATACACAAGTTATTGAATTGCTTTAAAATGCAGCGGGTGATTAAAGTATTAGACTTTTTAATCATTTTGTGATTTTATCTGTTTTATAAAATAAATATTCGACGAAATGGCCTATAACTTTAGACAGTCAAAAGATATGTCAAAACGTCCTTTTTTTTTCATTTTCGATTTAGCCCAGAGTACAATTATGGGACCAAACGCAAATTGAAGAAAAGTGCAAATAGTTTGGATCACATTGTTTCATAAAAAGCTACAAATGACTTTGTAACTTTAACGCATTGTTGCCCATACTATGCACAATATTTTCATATTAATTCCTTTCTTTCTTTTCTTTTTTTATTTATTTACTTTTTTTTCAAAAATAGTTATTATTTGCGAAAGTTTTGCTTATAACTAGGACAGGTTTTCATAAAATTTAGCTAAATTTGCCGTAAAATTGGCTAAACATGAGTGAAACATTATTCTGAAACATAAAATTCACGCATGTAATATTCGCTGAGATGTGAGCACTAAACGTATTTTATTTATTTATTTTAACAGTTTATGCGTGAAAAATAAGAAAATTTTATTACAGTAGTTGAAAGCTAGGTATATTGGACAACTTTTTTCAAAAGTCCATTTGAATAAAGTAAAAATTGAATAAATTTTCGGCAAAAGAAAGCTAGATTTTAGGTATTTTCCAGAGATTAAATTTCATAAGGCGTTTTCCCACGCCGCATATTTAATTTGAAAATCCAGTTATTTCGACCATTTTTTTTTTTTTTTTTTTTTTTTGTGAAAAATTTCTTATGAACTCACAAATCTTAGTAAATAAATAAAAATTTGTTAGCGTTACAAACCTATAAGGGATTTTCATAAAAAGGGACTTTTGCAATGTGGTTGAAATAATTGGAGCTTCCATTTAAATACGCGACATGTAAAAAAAACCCTTATGAAATTTCAACTCTGGAAAATACCTAAAATCTAGCTCGTTCTTTTGCCGACAACTTGCTTAATTCTTATTTTACTGAAATGAAATTTTGATAGAAGTTGCCCAAAATACCTAGCTTTCAACTCATGTAATAAAAATCTTTCCGTCTTCCGCGCACATCTTTTTCGCGGTAAAACAAATATTTAGAAACTGAATTTATTAATTCATCAAGCATGAAAATTCAATTTATATAAAGTGACCGTACACTCCACTTTTTTTCTATATTAAAAAACAAATATTTACTATAAGTGCTCATAACTCGGTGAATTTTATGTTTCAGAATAATGTTTCTCTAATTTTTTATCAATTTCTCTCCAAGTTTTTTAAAGATTTTATGGAAATTCAATTTAGTTATAAGCAAAAAATATGTCAAAAAAAAAAGTGTGTGTGTGTGTGTGTGTGTGTGTGTGTGTATATATATATACACACACACACACACACACACTCTATAACCCCCCCCCCCAAAAAAAAAAAAAAAAAAAAAAAAAAAAAAAGATGCACCAAGAGGTGGGGACAAAAATTGGTAGATGGGTGGAATGGGTGGTCCGAATGGGACAAAAATTGGTAGATGTAAAATTTTGAAATACCATATTTTCAATAATCCTTCATTCATCCTCCTAAAATTCAAATAAAAATGTTCTAAAGATGTATAATTTAAAATTTGCCTGAATTAAAATACATAAAATTTTTCAAAGTGGTAAAATAATTTACGTTGCTTAGTTTTAAAAAAAGAAATTATTTGCTACTGTTTTTGTAATAATTGTAAAGTTGAAATATGGTTTTAATTGTATTGACAAATGGTGCTTAGTTCTCTAATCTATTAGAAATAAAAATGCATAGTCTCTGAAATGCTCATCTAAAGAAACTGTGTTTTTTTTTTTTTTTTATTATTAATTTCGATAATGGCCCGAGAAGAACACACAATTCTTTTTGTAGTTTTCAATACATTTTGAACAACTCTAAATTTTTAGCACAACGTTGGGGATGTGTAATTTACATATAATGGTACTTATTCAAATTTTAAGAATCACTCTCGTATACATGTTCAAAAATCACACGTTTAAATCATAGTTTCAAACTGGGGGGGGGGGGGGTGTGATAAGACGAATTTCCATTCGGTGTATGAGCATGATGTGCAAACTAAAAAATTGCCAAGATTACTGATGTCGAAATAACAGACAAGGTTACCACAGGTGCTATATTAGATCTGGCAAATCATTGGGTAGTACTGCGTTTGTCAACTTGGTATATTTCAAGACTAACTTTTGTTTCGAATGATCCCTGCTGTATAATTCCAAAATAACATTGCAGAATTTCTTATATAACTATGTTAATTAGTAGCTATTGCAATTATGTCTTTTGGCTTTAT
Organism: Salticus scenicus; assembly: GCA_963930645.1. Classification (NCBI taxonomy): domain Eukaryota; kingdom Metazoa; phylum Arthropoda; class Arachnida; order Araneae; family Salticidae; genus Salticus; species Salticus scenicus. The sequence continues at coordinate 83,290 of CAWVNO010000217.1, forward strand.
GATTTTTCCCGGACATGCCATCTTCTCCTTTATCATTCCTTCAAATTTTAAATATAGGCTTTATCATCTACATCACTATGTTCAAACAACTCTATTATATTCCTTTATTCAGGGGAAATCTAAACTACTTCCTTCTATGTATCACATAAGTGAAAGAAAACAGACAACACAACCCGAGTCCTTTAATCATTAAAGATACAGCAGTAGGTAATTTTCATACAGTAAAGAAACATCACAAGTGTTCATAAAAACCGATGACCAATTTTAACACACGCCTTTAACAATTACGCAAGGAAATATATAAATATTGCAAGTACCTTCTGTAACAAATGTCAAATTAAATGTTTTACATAGTATTCCCGAATGTTATATTATTGTGAAACATTGAATTATATGTTTGCAGTTAATAAGTCCAATTTTATTATTATTACTACCAAGTCTAACTGTGAATTACAGTATCCACATTTGATGATTTTTTCAATTCCAACAGTTAATATTAACACTGACAATTTAAAAACGGATTTTATTGAAATTTGTATTCCTTATTTTCACAAATATTTTAGTTTTTGGTTTAACATAATTCGTAAAATCACAATAGTTTGTAACATTTATGAATTACAAAAGCACAATAGAAGAAAAAGAAATTCAAATTTGATACACAAACTATTTTACATAACACAAGCATTCTGAACAGATGATAAACTAATTATGTAAAGCAATTTTATCACACCATCCAGAAAACTTTTCAGCAGTGTTTCTTTCTTTTCTCTTTTTTTTTAAACAGGGCAGTCTGAGGAGAAATCCCAAAAGGAGTGTGTAGAAATGTCTAATATTAAAATTTAATTTTTAATATTAAGCTGAGCATTTTTAGAAAAACAGGAACTTAAATACTTCAACTATTCAATCTTCTTTTTTTTGAAACAAATAACTACCAATTCTTTTAAATTTAGTTTTAAATAGTGGCTGCCTCAGAGAAAATTCTTTACTAAAAAAGATTTTGAATTTAGTTCTTTCAGGAATGATATTTTCAAAAAATCTTATAATATATTCTAATCAAAATCGCACAATTCAGTCGTACTTTATTAAGCACAGATTTAAATTATTATCTTCTAAAAATCTGAAAGAATGTTAGAGTTGGAATAATATTTCAAATAGGGCGATATTTTTAGAAATAGCAAAACTTTTGAAGTTTCACTTGTGCTATGCTTAAAACAAAATTTGCATAAAATTTAAATTCTTAAAAACCAATATTTTTTATTTTTTAATAAGAAAAAAGAAAGTTTTAAAATCTTTGTTTAAAAGAATTTGTTTTCCATTATTCATGAGGCAAAATAATCATTTAACGTAAACGAATTCTATTTAAAAACTGTATTAAATATATATATATATATATATACGATTGAATAACATAAGTTTTAAATAGTGCTCTGAATTTTTAAAAAAAGATCAATTTTATGCGAGCTTGATCTTAAGTCGAATCTAGAACCTCATGTTTCAGCTTTTCAAAGCAGAATCTTCCAACCATCCACACACTTTGGAGATTTATTTTATTTTTTTTTTTACTCTGTTCTAATAGATATAATATAGTTCTAATATAAACCAGAGATGCATAACAAAAAGTAGATAGAGATAAATTAGTTGTGTGTGAAATTTTAAGGAGTAGCTGTGAATTTCATAAATTTTATTTTTATTTTTTAATATTGAAACCAATTACTCAGCTGCAATATATCTTTTGAAAAAATTGTTTTATAGTCATGATATCATTTTGCAGGAAAATTTGAACAAATAAAGTAAAATGTACTGAAGATACTTTCGGTATGAAATATTTTTATGATAAATGCATTACACAAATGTTAGAGTCACTAAGATAATTCAAACATATGTCTAAGGATTTTTTTTTTTTTTTTTTAAACAGTAACTTATGTACTTGTATTAATAAAAAATATAACTCCTGATACTACATTGGAGCATACTAATGGTGTACTTCTAAAAGATACTTATTCGTAAAAGCAACTCAAACCTAATTTTAAAGTTAATCTATAAATAAACAATATGTACGCTAATTGAATTAAATTATGTCTACTAAAAAAACCAATATTTCTTAAATGTAAACGAGGTTTTTTTTAGTAGACATAATTTAATTCAATTAGCGTACATATTGTTTATTTAGAGAGTAACTTTAAAATTAGGTTTGAGTTGCTTTTACGAATAAGTATCTTTTAGAAGTACACAATTAGTATGCTCCAATGTAGTATCAGGAGTTACATTTTTTATTAATACAAGTACATAAGTTACTGTTTAAAAAAAAAAAAAATCCTTAGATGTATGTTTGAATTAACTTAGTGACTCTAACATTTGTGTAATGCATTTATCATAAAAATATTTCATACCGAAAGTATCTTCAGTACATTTTACTTTATTTATTCAAATTTTCCTGCAAAATGATGTCATGACTATAAAACATTCTTTTCAAAAGATATATTGCAGCTGAGTAATTGGTTTCAATAAAAAAAAAATTATGGCATTCACAGCTACACTTCCTCCTTAAAATTTCACAAAATTCTAATTTATCAATTTATCTACTTTTTGTTATGCATCTCTAGTTTATATTAGAACTATATTATATCTATTAGAACAGAAACAGGGTGTAAAAAAGAAAGGAAAAGAAAAAAAGGCAGTCTTTGGGGACTGCCGATAGAAGTGAAAACTAAATAACTTGTGGATTGTATCGTCGAGCTATTAGATTATTATTTTTTAATTATTTTTGGTTTGTAAGTTAATTTTATGGAACAGCATTTGTAGCTACTCAAATTAAAAGAATCAAAAGAAGTTGCGTTATAGTGTACTGACCTTCTCTATTATTGTGGCGGGTACACTCTCCTGCACAAGTATGGAGTGTTATATGATTCGGCACAATATTTGTAGCTACCCAAATTAAATGAACCAAGACTTATATTAGTTAAAATTATTGCAACATGACTAAAATAATTTTCTACTGAATAATTTTCTATGTCTACTAAAAATCCTCGTTTACATTTAAGTAATATTGAAGACAACTCTAAAATGCGTGAAATTATTTGTAAGGGCAAGAAAAGAATAATCTCAAAAGTAAAAAGAAAAACGAGCGTTGCTTTTTATACTTGCACAGCAAACGCTATAACAAAGATTGCGTTCATATAGGAATGTGCACCGCTCGATTTTTTTTAATTAAAAAAATTCAATTAACTTAATAAATATGTATAAAAATCTTCTCAATATTAAGAAACTTAAGTGTAAATATTAATACTGTTCAGATTATAACAGTATCACTGATATTAGTACAATTTATTAATACACAACAATGTTATACTATTTATATGTTTATTTTCTTAAAAAGCACAATACTTTCAAAGTACATTTTTACTCAGGGCATTTCAAAGTCTTCATGAGAAGAATATGCAATACATAAAACCTTACATAAGCTTTTTTATATTAACAAAATATATATTATATACATGAACGTGAATAACAGAATGTTGGAACATTAACATCATTGCACTGAATAATATATAAAACAATGCATTTATATTTTTATTTCGTTATAAAGCACAATACTTTCAACGTACGTTTTCACTCATGGCATTTTAAAGTCTTCATGAGAAAAGTACACAATACATAAAACCTTTCACAAGCTTTTTTATATTAAAAAAATATATATTATATACATGAATGTGAATAACAGAATGTTGGAACATTTACATCATTGCACTAAATAATATACAAAACAATGCATTTATATTTTTATTTCGTTATAAAGCACAATACTTTCAACGTACGTTTTCACTCATGGCATTTTAAAGTCTTCATGAGAAAAGTACACAATACATAAAACCTTTCACAAGCTTTTTTATATTAAAAAAATATATATTATATACATGAATGTGAATAACAGAATGTTGGAACATTTACATCATTGCACTGAATAATATACAAAACAATGCATTTATATTTTTATTTCGTTATAAAGCACAATACTTTCAACGTACGTTTTCACTCATGGCATTTTAAAGTCTTCATGAGAAAAGTACACAATACATAAAACCTTTCACAAGCTTTTTTTATATTAACAAAAAATATGCATGTACATGAACGTGAATAACAAAATGTTAGAACATTTACATCATTGCATTGAATAATATACACAAAACTGAATATACAATTAACGCAACCTAAGGCCTTCGACTTGCTTTTATCATCGTACGTACTAAAAATTTAATACACATAAAAGTACGTTATCTACACATGCAATTAAGAAAGCAGGCCTATCAGTGCGTTGAGAAAAACATTAAAAACTTTATGGCAATCTTATTTTCTTGGGTTTTGCAATGGGATCAGTAAGACTGGACTTTCTACATGCATAAACCTAGACAGATCTTTATACAGATGATCTCGAATAAAAATACGATTAAAAATTTATATTTTTTAATGGGTTGTTTTAAACAAAGTTTTTTAAAAGTCAGTAGCTCTCACATTATGATCATGTATAATAACCTTAAAAACCTCAAGAATCTTGCAACATTCATCTTAAATGTTCCTAACACATTTATGTTGAACTTTCGGCTATTACTGTTAATTCCTTTCCCGTTGCTGACTGGCTTACACATAGTTCAATAATACGGCATTGGGACGACACTCACTAATTTAGGGTACTTTCAAAGTACCAGAATAGAGGAGCAATACTAAACACGCTCTGCACAGTCTCCAGGACGCCAGTGAGGAGGGCACTTCCCCTCAGGCCTAGGACTTATAGCAGTCATTTGGCCTTATTCCCAAATCCAATCGAATCCGATTTCCAAAGTTTCACACAAGCACTGTACAGAGGGTGGATGGTTTTTGGCCAGAAGGGACTTGAAACCCGTGCACATATCGAAAAATGGAAATTCATATGGAGATAAAATTTGACCTCTGTAGCAATGGAGAAATTTAAATTGCAAATTTCTTCAAGATTTATAAAGAAAAAGGTTGGGAGGGGGGGGGGAAGACATCAAAAATTAGTGAAAATAATTTTATTAATGGCTAGGGAGATCCAAATTACGAGTACGAACTGGATCTCTCATTGCAGTAGCAGGTAGAATGAATTGAAACATTTCAAAAATTTATAAATAATAAAAACATTTCAAAAATTTATAAATTTATAAAATTTCTAAATATTATAAATTTATTAAGAGTATAATTTCTCGTGGCAGGAACAGTTATGGCTAAAAATAGAAGAAAATATAGACAAGGATTCGGTTGGATTATGAAATTAAAAAAACAGTTTAGATTCACAATGCTTAGGGATTTGCTCACGTTGTTAGACCGGAGATCTAACAGCGAATGAATTGAGCTTTTCATAGTGCAAAACTTATTAACAAGGATTGAACAACATAGCACCACTGAATTTTTGCGGGACAAAAATAGAGATAACATAATAAAAAACTGTAAACTAGTGAAAAAGAAAATCAGTTTCTGAAAAAATGTATCGTAAATTAAGTTAGATGTACCATTATTTAAGAAAATAAATTTGAGTTTAACCATTATTTGGGTAAATAAACTTATGTTTAGGGAAATTAAGTAATTGAAAGAAATAATGAAAATATTGAATATTAAGGGGGGGGGCAGATTGAGGATTTGATGCAGAGAGACAAGAACTGAATTGGAAGAGCATTGCTGTGTGCCCATTTCAATGCTTAGTATGCAGAGGATCCACCTGTTTAAAGTTAAACGAAAAAAAGTAAAATGTAAAGCGAAAAAACGTCATATGTGGAAAAACGCTATCTTTGGTTTCAGCGAACATTTAATAACTGTCGAGTGTTCTCCAATCCTTTTATAGTGCAGCGTATTGTCGGAAAAAAAAGAGAGAGAAAACTGGTTAAACTCCTTATCTCATGCCACGCATTAAAATAACTAGATTAGAAATTCCTCTCTTTTATACACGTAAGTAGAAATGGATTCGTAAAAATTTCTATCTCCAATATTTGATTCATTCAAACGTTTGGAGTTGTACAGAATATTATTTGACCGTTTCTAGAAAGTGTGTGTTTGTGTGTTAGCAAAAATACGCATCTCACGACTGAATGCACACATTTCAATGAAGGCTTAATTGGTTAGACAATTAAGTAGGTGCGCATTAGATTTCAGTATATTTTTCCTTTTTAATGATAGAATTTCTCTCAGTTTCCATTTTTGAAAGTACCCAAAACTTATTATGAATGCGGTCAATCGTAGAAGACTTCATTCTGTTTGAATGCAATTCGGCCGACAGGTGACGCTGCTAGAGAGACATTTAACTTCGTTAAGACGAAGTCGCAATTTCTATGTTATTTAAAATTTTCGTATTGTATAAGAGACGCACATTATGTTGAATGAGCTGTTTATCGGCAAACGAATTCTCAGCCTCTCCCTTACATAAAAGGCATCTGGTATGCGATATTCTGAACAATGTTAAACTTCCTCAATTTGGTCTCTCACTGTCTCTCCCTCTCTCTCTGTCACATTATATATATATATATATATATATTATGCATACATATAGAAGATGTTTTTTTTTCTATATTATTCAGATGACTATATCTCAGAATATTCGAAACTGCATCAGTTTGCCTATGTATGAATTTTATTGTAAGGCAATGTGAAATTTGAGTCTTATGCTTTAATATTAACCCGACCAGGTTATCGCTTTTTTTGGCACCTTGTCAGTTTATCATGGGTCTTCTATTCATAACTTTTGAACAAATTGAGATATTTGAAAAATTCAGATTGCATAATGAAATTTAAAAATGGTATTTTTACGGAAAAAATCATGGACACGATGGATAGGTATTTCTTCTATATATGGATTCTTAGGTTTGAGAGAAAAGAAAAATGGCTCGGGTCTCCAACGACCCACGCTAACTTGATTGGGTTAAACATGAAATATGAGACTGCTCCCGTTCACCTCCGAACACACTGAATTGATATGAGTCGAAATGCTACACAACTGAAATCTATTTTGTTTTTCTTCATCCCCCCCCCCCCCGAAAAAAAAAAAAATAAATAAAATCTGGTTTTCTAAATTGGTAAAACTGTTCAATACGGCAAAACTTTCTTGGTATTTACGAGTTTAGTGTTCATCAGCTAACTGTATTCTGGACATTTTTCAGCAAATTTTAGTGAATTTTTAACTCATACTTTCATACTTATTTATAAATTTACAATAAATATATAAAAAGTGTATTTGAAAAAAATAAAAAAGCTATTTTTTTTTCTAATTTCATTCCTTATATAATTCTCATCAAAATTAATACCTTTTCCAATACTTTTTTTTTTTCTAAATTTTGATTTTTTTTTTTTTTACATTTATGTACAAAAACAATTTTTTAAATGCTTTATTTATTCTGAAAAAAATGTTAATTCTACCAGAGTTAGAGATAATTGTGACTGTTCTTTTATATTACTGGTTATTCGAAGTTTATTATTTGTTAAGTTCACAGAGTTTATTTTAAGATAAATATGTCTTATAAATTATAATCAGTCATAAAATGTGCGTTTATATATATGATTAAGATAACAGATGTATACTAAGAAAAATTAAAAAAAATTAAACATATCTAGTGTTTGCGTAAATTAAATTGTTGAAGTTTTAGTTCAAAAAAAAAAAAAAAAAAAAAAGGGAGCAACGAAATTGGGAGTTAACTTTAATTAATTTAATATTTAATTTCCTTATTAAATACTTTTCTGTTCCTTTAATGAAATACATTTGCTCTTAGTCACACCGGTAAATTTGATATTGACGATTTTTTCACGATTCAGAATCCTTTTATGATTTGTTATCTAAAGGCATATGTAATATCGATCAAAATTACATTGACTTGATGAAATATTTTATAATATATATATTTATTACAATTTCTGAAATTTTCGATTTTCTTTGCACTTGAATCTGACAACGTATGCATCCATTGTCAGAGTAAGTACGAGAAATCGCTGAAAATTCCAGAAAATTGTTTTTACCTTTGAGATTCGCGCTTTATTTTTTCTCTCCTAAAATTTAACCCTTTTCTATATCCTTAGTTAATCTAGCTTGTAGCAAATATTGCTTTATTTGAATTTTGAAATTTCTGCGAAGTACTTCCTCGTTTTCTATTTAACAACCGTTTTCCAGAAACTTATTGTTTGATAATCCTAACATATGTTTCAAGTTAAACCGTCGCTCTTATAATCAACGAAATATTATCAATCTTTTACGTTTTACTCTATATGCCTTGATCGATGTAAAACATTATGCCCAAATATTAATGAGCTCAACCCGACAAGTCAAGGATTCTGATGCGTGCTTACAGATACTGTGGTAGAAGTTACAAAAATGAGTGACTATTATCTAATAGCCGGAAAATTAAATCTAAGTTCCACTACTTTTCCTATAGAGTGTGTTTGGGGTAACAGTGAACAAAAATGTCTTTATGCTTGGAATAAATAACCAGGTTAGAATTTTTTTTGGGGTGGGGGTGGGGGTGGGGGGTAAATTTCGTAATTATCTAAATTTATAAATAAATATGAAAGTATTTGTTAAAAATTCATTAACAATTTACTGAAAAACTTCCAGAATACAGTTAGCTGATGAACACTAAACTCCTAAATACCAAGAAAGTTTTGCAGTATTGAACCGTTTTACCAGTTTAGAAAATCTTTAATGGGGGGGGGGGGGAGGTATCTTAATTGAACTGTATTTCATAGAACTGATTTTCCTAATACTTTTCCTTATATATATAAACAGACAAGTACTGAACGAGTGAATGTTTTTGAATCTTTAAATTTTGATGTATTAACACGTTTTAGGAAATGCTAAACATAACATAATCATTGTTAGAAAATGTGCTTGTGCGAGGAAAATTTTGGAAGCCGTATCTCATGAATCCACGAACGGTATTGTTGGCGAAAAATTGTAGTGTAGGGGCGCGTTTTTGTAGACTGGCACAAAAACTTAAAGGTAATTTTAACGCTGCACAAAATCGTGTTTCTAGCACGAAGTGAAACTCATTCGATCACTACCAACCTACCCGTGATTAGCAAAAACAAAATTGGATTGGCTCATACGAAGAAACATTATTCAGGAAGGAACTAAAATTTCTGAGATTTTTAAAAATTATATTACACAATTTATTGACTGCTTTGTTCCAAAATTAAATAAAAGCTGTTAAAAATTAATTTAAAAAAGTATGAATTATTAAAACTTAAAATAAGTAGAGAACGGCTTGAGGAAATGATTTAATAAAGAATAAAATCTTTTTGTAAAAAAAATAGAACCGACTCCAAAAAGCAACTAATTGCGCCTAAAAGTATAAAATAATTTCCTTCGCCAAACAACCTATAACACTACATTTAATCATAACTTTTGAAGTCGGAGCAAAATTAAATAAAATTGAATTAGTTTTTAAAGGTTTGTTTTTATATCGGTAGCAAGAAATGCTGTTGTCTTGAATGATCCATTTTCATGTTTCCTTCAGTATTTTATCACTATATACAATTGGTCCATTAGTAGCATCTACATAGAACAGTGAACATTCTTCACAATGCGGTATTTATGTTTCTACGAAGTTAGAATTTCCTTTGCAGATTTAGTATAACTTTGATAACTATCATCCTTGGTGACTTCTGGATTTGGTGATCAAAACGTAAAGCAAAAATATACACGCAATATGTATATTTTCATAATATATATCGTATGAAGTATTGTTTCGTATTCTTGATTACTCCCTTAATATACCTTATCAAAACAATCATGATATCCCAAAGAAATTAAATATGTTTGCCAGATAATTTTGCGATTTTTCTTTCACCAATGACGTCAGATACCAGCAGCTTCGTCAACTTTTGCTGCTTACGAAATCTTATTTGTTTTCTTCAATCAAAGTAGTTTTCGGCTGAGTTTTGCAGGTGACGATGTGTGATGTGTATTTTGAATAGGATTTGATTTTTGTATTGAATAAAGGTATGAATTTTTATTTAATTTTGCTCCGACTTCAAAAGTTATGATTAAATGTAGTGTTATAGGTTGTTTGGCGAAGGAAATTATTTTATACTTTTAGGCGCAATTAGTTGCTTTTTGGAGTCGGTTCTATTTTTTTTACAAAAATATTTTATTTTTCTCTTTTCAGTGAAAACTTATTCATATAGCAGAACATCAGAAGACGTTCGACGGCAGTTTCACAAATCACAACTTCCAAGAAAAGTGACATAACTCAAAAAAGGTTTATGTCACTGAAAAATACATGAAATGCAGCCAATTTGAACAAAAAAGTTACATCTCCATCGAGAAAGTTATTCGCTCGAGAGACAGTTGTGCCAGTTTTATTCTAGTCAAGTTACTTTTAAGTTGATTTTTCTCAAATGCTGCATTTTTACGATGGGTCACTTTTGTTGCCTTTATCGGATATGAGCAAAAAACTATCTATTGAACGAACATACGTTAAATTAAAAAGTCTTTAGAAATGCAAAGAACGGATACGCTGTGTTCGTAACCAAAAATTCTGTTAGGCATATATATTGAACTTTACAGTGAATACGTGTCACCCGCTGCGCTGGAAATTGAGCAGCGTAAAGTTCAAACAAAGAGCAAAATATGCATTGCAGCTGACGGACGGAAGTTTCAACATCGATATTTACATACTGCTTTTACCAGTGTAGCTGCATGCGTTCAGCAGTTAGAGTGAGAACAGACTTTTGTGAGTATCCTGTAATTTGTTTATACCTTAATGAAATCATAATGAAACCTATTTCAGACCAAGATCATTACGAGAACAGAAAAAGTATTAAAATTAAATCATCTCTTTCAAAGTTATAAGCTATCAAATTTCAACAACAACAACAATGAGAAACATGGTTTGTATTGAGAACCTCTTCCTTTACGAAGTCGGTTTAAAACGACTATGCGTTAATCAATGTGACCGCTTACAATAACCATACTTTGAATTTTACATAGCATAAATATCACCCGCTAAGCTACAGCATATGCAATGTCGTTCAAGTGTGCACAAAATAGGAAATTGTGAACAAATGTCTGAACTATCTTTTCCTACTAGATCGATGATGCTCTGCAATTTTATAATTCACTTTTTTCCCCTGTCTTGAAAAGTTTCCGAGATAGGAACGCTAACTCTAATGTTTTCCACGGGATCCGGAATTTTCGCCCCCAGCATCTCGCCCCCGGCATTTCGCCCCCAGCATTTCGCCCCCGGGAAATTTCGCACCCCGGAAATTTCACCCCCGGGACATTTCTCCCCCTGAAATTTCGCCCCCGAGTGATGTAAAATATAAATGTAATTACAAATAAGATATAAACATACTTGCGGTATTTTCAAAAATATTACCAAGTTTTTATGAATTTCGATTCGTCTTTGTTTGTGTGCCCAGTACAAATCTTGCAATCTATTTTTAACTAGCTTCCCGACTAGCTAGACATTTGAAACTCTCCGAATAGTTCAGAACACGGTGACAATGCAATTTTTTAATACTTTTAGCTAACTTTTCCGGGTCCCTGCTGCCTTCGGTAGCGTTTGTGATTCAACAAATAATTATTTAACTAACTTCTCGACTAGCTAGATATTTGAAACTTTCAGAATAGTTCAGAACACGGTGACAATGCATTTTTTTTTTTTTTTTTTTTTTTTTTTACTTTTAGCAAACTGCTTCGAGTTCCTGCTGCCTTCGTCAGCATTTATGTGGTTCAACAGAAAATTTATTTAACTAACTTCCCGACTAGCTAGACATTTGAAACTTTCAGAATAGTTCAGAACATGGTGACAATGTATTTTTTAATACTTTTAGCCAACTGTTCCATGTTCCTGCTGCCTTCGGTAGCGTTACCAGTAAAAACCTTGCAATCGACTTTTAACTAATTTCCCGACTAGCTAGACATTTGAAACTTTCAGGAAAGCTCAGAACACAGTGTCAATGCATTTTTTAAATATTTTTAGCCAACTGTTTCGGGTTCCTGCTGCCTTCAGCAGCATTTATATGATTCAACAGAAATTTTTTTTTAATTAACTTACCGCCTAGCTAGACATTTGAAACTTTCAGAATAGTTCAGAACATGGTGGCAATGCTTTTAAAAAATACTTTTAGACAACTGTTTCAGGTCCCTGCTGCCTTTGGTAGCGTTTATATAATTCAACAGAAAATTTATTTTATTAACTTCTCAACTAGCTAGCCATTTGAAACTTTTATAATAGCTCAAAAGACGATAACAATGCTTTTTTTTTAATACTTTTAGCCAATTGTTTCGGGTCCCCGCTTTTTTCGGTAGCACTTATATGAATCAACAATTGTATAATGTTCCGACTAGCTAGAAATTTGAAACTTTTATAAAAGCTTATAACACGATGTCTATGAGTTTTTTAATACTTTTAACCAACTTTTTCCAGCTCCCCCTACCTTCGGCAGCGTTATATGATTCAACAACCGTGTTACTTCCCGACTAGCTAGACATTTCAAAGTTTCAGAATAGCTCTGAACACGGTAACAATGCATTTTTTCGTTACATTTAGCCAAATATTTCGGGTCCCTGCTGCTTTCGGTAGCGTTTATATGATTCAACAGAAAATTTAAAAACATGTTATATAAAAAGTTCGTTCTTTTTATCTTGTAATAATTTGTTGTATAAAAATATGAAGTTTATACAATATTGATATATGTTTTGATTTTGGTCATAACAAGGGTTCACAAACAGCATGGCGATAAAAGTATGCGTGAATGAATATTGCATATATTCATTCACGCTAAAAATATTTACTATTTCTCTTCTAACATCGTTCATAAATTCAGGTCATTTTAAACTTTCAATAAGCAAAATTACTCTGATCCTCAAACCCATCCGTGGAGGTCAAAGATGTTATGTCATGTCTCCGGACCACCTTTAGGGGCGAGAAGCAAGCCGTCGCCATTGCACAGCACTAGTGCAATGTAAAAACCCAACCAACCAACCAACCAACTCTTCTCCTCAAAGGTTTTAAGAACTGAGAATCGAAACTGAGGTTGTTTTCAAATAGAGTACATTTTCAAAAGTAACTGTTAACTCTAATAGAGCATAGAAAGTTTTTTTATGGGTTTACGTTTATTATTTTACACTATTTATTAGTAATGGAGCATATAATTAATTAAATTACATTAAGCCAAAATAAATAAACGAAAACTTACTAAGTAAGTTTTCGTTTGTTTCGTAATTCGTAAACAATTCGTCTTTTATCAGTATCATTGCAGGCTTTGGGCTATAAATAAAATCCATTCGACGACTAGAACATAATTCTGTCTTAAAGAATCAAATTCGAAATGCTAAAATGTCGACAACTTTCGCAACAATAAAATTACAAACTTTGTTTATGGGCTGAATATTCATTAAATAATGTGATTTGTCGACAAGAACCTGCTTATGTCTTTACATATTACTTTATACACGCAAAAATGTCTTCAACTTTCATAATAATATCATTACTAGCTCTGTCATTAGCTTCTATTTAAATCTCTATGATGGTAGGTCATATTTAATGGCCAAAACCTTCGTATTATTGGTCATTATGAATATAAATCTCCTAAATATCGCCAATACGGAAAATTATATAAAGTCAAAAAGAGAGGTGCACAACTACATGTTATAAGAAACCCTTATGCTAATTTGCAACGTTCTACGTCGAACCATTATTGAGAAATGCGAGATACGTTACAGGCTCTATCTACGGACTAAATATTCATTTAAAAAATAAATAAATAAAAATAAATATGCATTCATTGACGAGAACGTGCTTATGTCTTTAAGCATAACTTTCTACACGCAAAAAGTTATCAAGTTTCATAACAATATCATTACTGGCTCTATCATTAGTTTTTTTTTTTTTAATTTCTATGATGATAAGTCATATAAAATAGCCAAAATCTTCGTATTTTTGGTCATTATGAACATAATTTTCCTAAAAATCTCCAAAACGGAAAATCATATAAAGTCCATAATCATATAAATCATATAAATAGAGGTGCACAACTAGATGTTAAAACAGACCTATATACTAATTTTCAACGTTCTACGTATAACAGTTTTATAACAGTCACGAAAATTCGTGTAAAATTATTGATATCTCTCAAATGGGAATTCGTATTGAAACCAAAGTTGCAGTTGTACAACTAGACATTATAACAGTTACGTATATAAATTTGCAACCTTCTACGATCATTCATTTTTTGAGCTATGAAGAATACAAAATCAATTTCGCACATCGGGATTACTAACTTCCTTATACTTTGTATAAGGTAGTGAAAATGGTGGACTCATTTTTTTAAACACCAATTTCTGAGATCTAAATCTGTCCTACTTAAGTAGGATGACTGTTAATTTTTCCCTTATAACTACGTAATACATGAGAAAGGTTATCTAAAATGGATTTATGAATTAATTTTCAAGAAAATCGTTAGAGCCGTTTTTTAGATACAAACTTTTACCAAAACTTGACAAACTCAATTATTGACCGGAAAACAATAATTACATAAAAAAGAGCTTTAAAAAGAAGTTTATATAACGAGTTAAAAAAAAAAAAATCCGCGCAGTTGTTTTTAAAGGAACGCTCTTGCGAAGCCTGGAATTGCGCTATTTTTACCGGACGCCTATAAATTTTCCTGAACTAACCAACTATATTATTTGAAAGGTCATCTAATAGAGTATTTATATAGCAACTTTGAAAAAAATTCATAGAGCCGTTTTTGAGATACGGACTTACGGACCACTTCCGTTTTCTGCTCTCCCATTTCCTTTTTTTCAATTTCCCCCAAAATTTGAAAAAAATACCTATTTACCAGACCTGTCTCACTTCTGAAGTTTCGTAGTTCTATTTTTGTTAGCTTCGGTGATATGATACTCAGAAGATTCCGCACATACGTATACATACATACATACACACATTCTGGCCAACTGTCAGAAACTACTTTTCTGGACTCAGGAGGCCTTAAAATATATAAATCTGGTGAAAACTCGATATCGAACTTTTAGACCGCACCTTAGAATGTAGAAAACGAGGGGAAAAGGCTGTAAATTCATAGAAACAGGGGGGGGGGGGAGAGTCAAAATTCCATAGAAAAAAGCATGGGATGAAAAAAAAAAAAAAAACCCTCACAATGTCAAGAGTGAAAAAAAAAGAAAAAAAAAAAGGCTAACACAGAAAAGGATAAAAGGACAAAATTGACTAGAAAAAGACCTCAAAGAGCGGTAACGGGTGGGCTGGTGCGCTTAATATATCGTCGGGGGTTAATACGATTCCCCTAGTATAAGTTCATTACCCTACAGTAGTAGGGTAATGAAAATTTCTTGCTTCTGTAATCTTGTTTCCTTATTTATCAATAATGATCAAAATGATTAATAAATAAAACAAAGTAAAATAATATTTCATAAATTAATAAAATTATTATGTGTGCACTAAAAATTTTATAAATAAATAAATAATATTACTGTACACTTGAACTTTCTTTTAATTATCAGCGATAAAAAATTAATTAATTAATTAATTTTTGCATTCGAAAACCTTCTTTTAATTCATATGGTTTATATTGAAATTAAAAGGGTAAATAGTGTGAATTCAACAGAAGTATATCGAGAATTACTATATGTATATTTTTATTTTTATTTGTCATTGCATATATATTTTCCACAACTCGGGAGCGAGACGCTGGGGGCGAAATTTTCGAAATCCACTGTTCGGGGGCTAAATTTCCGGGGACGAAATTTCCGGGGGCGAAATTTCCGGGATGCGAGATTTTCCGGGGGCGAAATGCTGGGGACGAAATGCCGGGGTCGAGATGCTGGGGGCGAAATTTCCGTAAACCGTTTTCCACCAGGTTGCGCTGTAGGCGGTTGAATCACGTAGCATATGTCCACTTTGCTATACCTACGTACCACGTTTATGACTATAGCTGCAGGTGTTCAGCAGTTAAAAGAATCAGGACTGACATTTTTGGGCACTCTGTATTTTCTTTTGATCGTAAAGATATTACAATGGGACTTATTTCAGACCAAGACCTTTACAATAAAACAAAAAGTATGAAATTAAGATCATCCGTTCAGAAGTTATGAGCTAACAAACAGAAACAAAAACAAAAAAACATACGCTTTGAATTGAGAAAATCCTCCTTTTTGAAGTCGGTGGATTAGAGCATCTCTTACGAAGTTATAAGCTTACAAACACCAACAACAACACATAGTTCGAATTAAGAACACCCTCCTTTCTGAAGTTGGTTGAAAACGACTTTGCGCTAATCGATGTGACCACTTACAGTAACAGTACTTTGAACCACAGAGTATACGTGTCATCCACTACGCTGCAAAGTGTGCAACGTAGTTCAAGTGTGCACAGTGTAGTAAATTACGAGAAAACTACTGCACGTTTTAAGCGTTCTATTTTTAGCAATAAGGTCTAAAAATTGTCTTTGCGTAGTAAATCGATAATGCTCTACAACTTCGTAATTAACTTTTGTCACATCTTGAACGGTTTTTGAGATAGAAGCGCTACTTCCGCTGTTTTTCACCAGATTGCGCTTTATGTTCTTTAGATTGTAAAGATATTACAGTGGGACCTACTTCAGACCAAGATCTTTACAACAAAACAAAAAGTATCAAGTAACCGTATTTTGAAATATATAGCGTATGTCTCACCAGCTACGCTACAACGTGTGAAATGTAGCTTAAGTGTGCATAGTGTAAGAGAAAGAAATTGCGAACAAACAAATGCACGTTTTTAGCATTGCACTTTTAGCATCAATGTCTAAACTATCTTTTCTTACTAAATCGATGATGCTCTGCAATTTTATAATTCACTTTTTCCCCCTGTCTTGAACCGTTTCCGAGATAGGAACGCTAACATGAATGTCTAAACTATCTTTTTGTACTAAATCGGTGATACTCTTGAACATCGTAATTCACTTTTTTTTCCTCTAGAACCGTTTTCGAGATAGGAACACTAATTCCGCTATTTTCCACCAGGTGGCGCTGCAAGCGGTTTAACCTTGTACTGCATGGCGACTTTGCTATACTTACATAACATTTTCATCACTATAGCTGCAGCCGTTTAGCAGTTAAAAGAATTGGGACTGATTTTTTTGGGCACCCTGTATTTTCTTTAGATCATAAAGATATTACCATGGGACCTATTTCAGACCAAGACCTTTTCAACAAAACAAAAAGTCTCAAAATCGGAGCATCCGTTCAGAAGTTATGAGCTAACAAACATAAAAAAAACATACGGTTTGAATTGAGAACCTTCCTTCTTTTTTTGAAGTCGGTTAATTAAAGGGGAATAATGTTGGATTGGTGCGGAAGCAGATTTAGTCCAAGAAAAAGTGCATGCGAAAACTAACATTTAGGAAAATATTCGAATTATGTTTCAGAATTTTCCGTACAAAAAGTGTGAAAATAGTAACTGGAAGGGCATTCATTTTATATCATCACAGAATATTATATCATACAATACATAAAAACTCAAACATGATACAAAATGGTACACTATGTACGATTTGTTAAATTCGTATATAAACATTTTACGCATAAATTTTTATCCTGTAGATTTTAACACACTTTCTGTTAAATATAAAAACAGTTGAACATAAGAGTGCAGCATTTATTGAAATACTCCTCACACGCTTTGTACATTAACCTTTAAAGTAACTCAAATCCGTAATATTATACTAGTTCAAATATTACCTTTGTATTACTGTACCAGGGGAAAGACCTTTCATGATATTTAGCTTTAAATATTTTCAGTTTATACTTCCATGAAGTCTTATTTCTATTTATTTATTTAGATTTATTACATTAAGACAGACGTTTGTAACTTTTACCTGTATTTCTGTTTTTATTTCGAATGAATGAAATGGACATACACTCTTGAATGTACTAAACGAAACCAATGGTGTTAATTTTAATCGAAGGCCATACCCTTTTTTTTTTTTTAATTAAATTTATACAATTTATGTATTCTTAATTTATTTTTATTTTTTTACGGAGAGTATTCTACTTAAAATAGGAAATTTCTGGTACGTGGGTTATGGTTGGAAATGGAGCCGAAGAAAATAATCGTTCAACTATAAAATTAACATGCAATTTTAAATGTGAATAGCATTCACTAACTTGCATGATACCGATATTTGTTCATCGTAAAAACACATTGGAAACTAAGGACAGCAACTGCCCGCTCTAAACTTTATTTAAATCCATATAACATTTAATATTAGGTCGTCACTATTGAGGACTAAAAACTTTTAAATATCTAATGCTCCAAACTAGATTTACTTGTATATTTTTTTAATTGTTGCACTTTAAGTTTATACAGATAGTTAAGATTAAATAGTGTATTTATCAGTAAGATTAGATAATCTTCTTGAAACTAAAATATGAATAAAACTAAATAACTAAACTTATCTGAATGCCAAAAATCGATACCTATTAATTTATATCAGTATTAAAAGTATTATACTGATTCAAGTATTAAATATAATGAACAGTAACACACTAGTTCTTAAATTAAATAAAATGTTAATAAAAATAATTAAAATTAATGGTTTAATAAACATAAAATATACTTCAAATTGAGTAAGAGAAATGAATGTATAAAATATTTAATGAAAGCGACTGTATATGAAAAAATAACATAAATATGTACTACTGTTCTCAGTCTATTTCCTTTGAAATTCCTTGTTAGATAAATTGTTTCTACTTAATTATTCAGAAGATAGTTTAGTAAAATAATTTCAGATAAATTAATTTAAAAAGGTAAATAATCTGTACTTGAAACCGAAGAATTGTATTAATCTTCTTTTTAGAAAATTAAATTTACTAACTCTAAAATAATTTATCGTCCATGGAAAATATTGCCTTATAAGAATCTTGGGTAACGTTACATTATCAGGCCTGACCAAGATTCCCATAATTCATATCTTCCAATACCCTATCAAGAATTTATCCATACCGTTACTGGATTCTTGACATTTAAAAAAAAGCATTCATTCATATACTAGCAATTAAAATTTTCCTGATATTTCCAAAAGATAAGATTTAATCATGTGTAAGATATTAAGATATGACTTACTAATTTTTACTTAAATTCAATAAAAATATTTTGAAAAGTTTCCATAACATTTTACATGATATAAATGAGTTAATATTTGAAAACAATCATGTTATATTTGTTAAAATTAAGTAAAATCTAGTCTTAAATTAAAATATTTAACTAATTGAATTTACTTAAAAATTAAGTAAGGTTAATCATAATATTTATCAGATTACAATTTACACAACTTTGTTACTTTTTGAGTACAAAACAGTCAAATTTTAAATATAAACTTATTTTTTTGTAAAAGCTTTATTGTAACAAATGCACAATGCAAATATCCATTTACTCGTAGCTCTAAAATACAACCTCTATGAGAATTAAATACATTTTCATCTAAATATATATATTTTTTTTAACCGTGAGTAAAAAATACATGTTACTCTATCATTATAATTTAATTTTGATTGAAAATTAATATTTAGAAAACTTTATTTAAAATCAGTCAAATAAATACTAAAAAATTTAGAATTACTATTTCAAATTTAAAGTGGAGGAAAACAAAAGGAGGGCAGATTTTTTTAATTTTTGGCAGCTACTGTCCATACTCCAGTTGGAGTCCAAAATAACGATTCTGCTCTTAAAAGGGGTAGAAGAGAATTTCCTGAAATTTCATGAGCATTTCCTGAAATTTTGTCTCCGACACGTTTATGCTATTATCAAGGGATCGAAATCCGACCAATTATTTTTCAAGTAAGAATTCAAAAAATTTAGAAATTTAATATATCCGTGTAAATAATGCTCTTAGACTATCTTTAAAATAAAATGCATCACGAATTTGTTGCATAACACAGAAGATGAGATTCCTTTCCGTAAATGAAAATTACTGAAAGAAAGATTATAGAAAAACAATTTCGATTGATAGGCACGTATATTGAATCTGAAGGTTTTTACTCATTAATAATCTCAAATACGAACTCTGGTGTATATATACGTCGTAGAAGCTGATATATTTCCCTTTCAAAACTGAATTAATTTGCTGGACAACTGCACTCCGTATCAGTCGACATACACCCAAATTAAAGAAGCTTAGTTTTGCCTAGTATGTATCTCATATACCAAATTTAATTTGGTGCGTTTAGGCACAAAGTAAGGCGAGATATAGTCTTCACTTAATTGGATGAATTACAACATAGCACCGCCACCTAATGGGCGATATATCCAGAAAACTAATTGGCACCCATTTAATTCAAGGTTTAAACGATTTTCGACCGGGCTTTAATTCCGTTAATTGATTCATGAGACAATACTTTTCCAGCACATCGTACAAATATTCATTTCCTGAAAATGAACTACGTATGTCTACGAAACTAGAAACGTTTGAATTATTTAGAGACCTAATATAGTTCTTAATATTTCAATTATGTTGCAAAAAACTTAAAATCTTTCATTATCGTATCACATTTCACTTACGTTCAGATATATTTTTGAAACTTTCATCTGCTGCATTTTTTTTTTCTTTTTTTAATATGCTTCGTGATTAAAACTTTATATTTATGTTCATGATTTCTCTTATGATTGTGAACATTTCTATGTTTTTGAAATTAAACTGAAAACAAAATGAACGTTCTGATACATTTTTGCAGTATGCACAATATTTTGATGTTATTTTATTATCACATATCTGGAATATTCTGTGAGCATTTGGAATTTAACAAAATTTTAATAAATATATCTCCTCAAAATAAACATTTACATGATGTTGAGATACATTTATCTGAGAAACCATAGAAAGTAATACCAGTGACATTTTTCTGCCTATATACACTAAATTTAAACAAGAAT
The DNA here is from genome assembly GCA_963930645.1 of Salticus scenicus. NCBI lineage: Eukaryota > Metazoa > Arthropoda > Arachnida > Araneae > Salticidae > Salticus > Salticus scenicus. Next base: position 104,208 of record CAWVNO010000217.1, read on the forward strand.
TGCTTGCATATATATCACACACAAGGATTGGTTCATGTATATAGCATAACAGTTGAGATATAGGTTTCGCACAAACAGATAATGCGAATTCAGCTCCACCAATCATCCTACATGCAATTATAGTGATTCAGCATATTTTTTTCTAATATTCATCTTCGATGCAAAGTTTTGTACATTTATATTCTGTAGAAGATTCAATATTGTTTACCCCACAATGGGATTAAAATGCAAGATAGCAGTGCCATTTGTTAACCGATATGCACTCAAACTTAATCTGCCATGTATTGCGTTGTATACATATATAATTTAAATCACAGTAACGTAAAATATGTGTTTCTGTGTATATTTTATATATGTTATATTAAGTTTGGTACTCTAAGGATGCTTGTCTTACCAGGATCAAATCGCCTTGCGGTAACGCCAACTGCATGGTGATACAACCCAAAAACTAATCAGCACCAATTCATGACAACGTCCAACAGAATATTAAATTCGGCTATATTACATCCATTGTTTCGTGGGGTATAGTGTTCGTAAAGTTTTCACAAATTAAAAAAAAAAAAAAAAAATGTAAAAATGTGTGAATTGTATTAAAGAAATCTCAAAACCAGTAAATTTACCGAAATGCGGAGTTTGAAAGTAATTTTGGATTTTATAAAATTTTCTTAAATATGTAAGAAGATATAGTAATATGTGTACATTTTCCGAAGTAATTAGTCAATCTCTGTTAAACCGATTTATTTTATCTAAAAAATATATCTTCAAATTTTAGGCTGACGTAAATTAAAAATTAAAATAAATAAATTAGAACTTACATAAATCAAATCCTTTGTTAGCTTGGGTATATGCTGAATGATATAAAAATTCGATTTACTGCTCATTCAATGAAAAAAACAATTCACTCATTTCTACAACTATAATAGCTGTCCTGTTATATTGAGAAACTTCTAGTCGAGAGCATAGGAATGCTACATCTATACAAACTACTGTGTTTGTTTTTATTTAAACTTTAAGAAATTCCCATATTTAACAGACTTCTTTAGGAAATAAAACTTACAGAAAGAAATAAGAGATTATATATGTTATTAAATTTTTTGAGAATTGGATTGGATTTGTGAATGAGGCCGATTGACTGCTGTAGGTCCTAGGAGTGAGGGAGAGTTTCCTCCATGGGGGGGGTCTTTCTAAAGAGTCCTAGACCGTATTTACGCTAGTTTCGGAGAAATCCACGGAAAACTCCGAATGGCTTGGCCAACGAGCGCGAAAAGGGATCGATTCCAGTACCTCACGTGTACTAGCTTTTTGAGCGCCGAATGTCTCGGGTCAAATTTTGCGAGGAAAAATTAGAGAACGGTGAACTAATTGTTCCGATAGCACATGATATAAAACGAGCTAATAAAATTTTCCGAGATTTCTACGAAAACACTCCGAAGGATTTACCGCGCATCTGGAGTTTAACACAATTCTCTGAAGAAACCAATTTCTTAAGAAAAAGTTATCGCAGCGAAGGTAGTCTAAATCGATAAACCTTGGCTGAAGATTAAACTAACTTTTGAAAAGTATTATCAGTTAGAAGTAGAAGATAGCATTCTCCAACCAAGAAATCTTTCACGTCAAATTACCATGCTTTGTGCACATTGGACAGACCAGACAATGGAATTTTGCCAAATAAAAGTTTAATATATAAAGCCAATACGGCAAAATCCAGTTACCATGGACAGACGATCTCGCATATTTTTAATAAATAGGATAGAGAAAAATTTATACCTGATTTCATTGAACAAGTAATAATTGACATTGCACGTCATCATGTTATTCGTGTGCTCAAAATCCTGAATAAAAAGAAACTGAAATCTTGAAATAATTAGCTACCTAATAAATCAATTATTCATTCCCCAGATGCATTAAAAGTGGAATTATTAAAACTCGTTACACTAAAATAGCCCCAAAATTAAAACTTACATATTTGAACAATTGTTAAAAGAACATGGTTTCCTTCACCTCCTACTTTAATATTGTCATTTTATTACTATTTGAGTGTATTTAGACAGACGTAAAAAAAGAAATTTGAAATATAAACCGAATAGGTGATGTAAATATAAATTACTCGGTCCAAACATGAGAGGCAGTAAATAAAATGACAGGTAGAGGATAATCTTACTGTAATTGCAAGCAAAAAGTTTAACGAAAATATTGAGAAATTTATAATATCATTGAAGAAATGGATGAGTTGTCAACAGACACAGATGAAAGTGCGTTTGTTTTCGATAGTTAAGCTTACTGGTTTTTCAGATAGTGAAAGCTACTGTTACAGCAGAGGAGGAGGATACTATATAAAGGTAAGTTTATATAAATAATAAGCCCATATTTTAAGCAAACATCGCATTCATTTGCTTAAAATTATTTTAAATAAATTTATTAGCGTAACTATCTCTATCCTTAAGGAGGGGGAAGAGAGAAAATATTTTCATATGATAAAAATTAATGGGGATTAATATTTCCCCATTCATGCCACTGGGCAGAGCAACTAGTTTGATCTTTTTTCCTAGAAAGTTTCACTTTATACATACAGCTTTGTAAAAAAAAAAAAAAAAAAGAATTGTTTGAAAAAATAAATAAAATTCCATGTGATTTGCGTACATTTTAAAAACATTTAAACAATGTAATATTTAACTTTCAACGTATTTTGCGTATAACAACTGAAAAAGCATTTACAGATAATTCCACTTAAGTTCGAATATATATATCAATATGTTTTGTGACTAAAAAATGATGCTGTTTTTACAACATGCTGTTGAAAGCATGCATCTATGCATCTAAATAATATATATGCATAAAAGAAAAAATGCAAAGAAATACCTCAAATGGAAATAATTTGTCTGAATTTTAAAAATAACTTTGTGAAACCCCATATACAAATCTGTGCTGCTTTTTATACTATTTTCGACAGATAAAGGCGACATAGGTTACTTGAATAATTTATATATATATACAAAAATGAATGAATTTAAACCTAAAAAAAATACTAAGGTCTTCATCAGGGAGGCCCCTCAGTGTAGGGATGAAAGAAGTGTCTGAAAGGACAGTAGCAATTAGCTAATAAATATCCTTAGCCCCCCCCCAACTTCTCTCGAAACAGAAAACCCCCATTAACTGAAGAGAAATCAAATATATATAATGTATAAAATAAAAAGTTACAAAATTGTAAAGTTATAAAATTACATCAATTCATTTAAAAAATATACAATAATATAAGGAATTACAGAAGGTAAACAAGAAAGTATAAAATGAAATGAAATAAAACCCTTCACCTGATAAACAAACCCACTTCGGCCGACGGGGCTACTCGTCGGTACTTAAATATCGCCCTTGAGAGAGGAAGCACAACAAACCGAAATAAGAAAACACTGTAAACACACAGTTAAAAATTGGGACGGGTAGCAATTTGCAGGGTATTTTTTTAGATCTTCAAGAACATATTTTAAATCATTTTCATTATTGCGAATGGTACGAATTCTTTTAAAGTGTGCGAACATAATATTTGTTAAAACTTTTCTACTGATATTTGAAAACCTATTAGTAAGACTATTTTACTTTAAAATTAAAATCCTTCTTTTTCCCGTATAATCCAATGAGCGATTTTTCTTTGTTTCTATTTATATTTAAATCTAGGAATGAAATTTTATCAGTATCTGTATGGTTTAAAACTAATTCTTTGGGATATATTTTTCCAGAAATAATTTCGAAACAATTACAGTTAAAAATAATTAAATCCTCAATATATCTGAAGAAGGTAATATTTATAAAAATCAAAAAAATATAAAAACAAATTTGTGAAAACACTCGAAAAACTCGTTTCCATTGGAATTCCCCTCGCTGTAAAAAGTAATCTTTTCCGTTAAACAAAACGTTTTCAAAAATAGGTCGATTTCTAAAGAAATCAACCTAATACAGAACTTAATAAGATTAATCCAATAATTTTTTTCACAATTTAAGTAACTGCTAAATTCCTCAAAGGTTTTCAAAAACTTCTATTACTAAGTTGTGTGGAATTCTCCTTTTGGTTTTTCTAATCTTTAAACATACATACATAAATTCATTTCAATAGTTTTCTATATATAGATATATATAAATGATAGATATCATAATTAATTTTAACATTAAAATTCTAGCATTTAATAGATACATGCTAATACCAACACAACAAAAATTAAACTGATTTTAGCACAGTACAAAAACTATCACAAAAATGTTGCGAATCGTATTTAGATCCAATAAGAGACAAAACCAATTATATATATATATATTGCCGTAAAAGAAAATTTCAAAAATTATTTTGAAATAAATGAAAGGTTCCAGGAAAGCTAAAGTCTCTGCGCAAGTGATCCAGGAAGGCGGATGGGCTCTACCAGGGCTCCAGGTCGGTGGGGGTTCGACGTACGTGTTCCATTACAGCGAGGCTTTGCTTCACAGGCTCCATGTTAAGAAGGCGACTCTAGAGAAGCTCCAGGATTGTACAGCAAGACGGCTCTAAGCTCAGAAAACAAAAATTAGGAATGCCATTATCATTTGTCATAATCAAAAAAAGAGAAATATGCTACCTTCCATCCATGCCAGTAACGGAAAAATTTTAATGTAGGAATTTTAAAATCCGCTGCTGATTCAACAATTACGAATATTTAATTTTGAAGCCATATCTCTGTGGAAGTACGAATACTTATTTAAATCTACCAGTATTTATAAATTTGATCTACTGAAAAAAGCGGTTCGTTGCCAATGAGTCAATCTCTTGCCATACCCTAAACAATTCATGGTTTTAAACTGTCATCTAAGGTATATACTAATTCGATGACACTGAGACAAAATTTAATAATTTCCGAGACAAAAAATTCTTTATTCTTACAGATTTTATATGTAATTGCACGAATTATTATAGGAGCGGTTTAAATAAGGGATAAGAAATAGAAATGACTTTTTTTTCTTTTTTTTTTTTTTTTTTTTTTTTTTTAATCCAGGGAATGTATATTTCTTACCACATTGAGCGCCATGCCAGCAATCGGTGGCTGACAGTGTCAAATAGGATATAAAACTAAAAATATTAAATTGTTTTAAGTAATGTTTGAAATTTTATTTAAAATTTACTTAATTTTTATTTATTACAGGATAATATAATTAAGGAATTTTAATGTATTTTATTCAGAATTCGCGGGGCACTCGAAGTGTTAAATACATGAAGTAAGGAACAATAGCTTTCCTAAAATCAACAACTCAACCCTTTTGCAACTTTTGCTTTTTTCCCCTTTCATTTCGGTGGACTTGCATAAGAAGAATGAAATTTGTGAAACAAACGAGTATGTAATACTTTAATTGCAAGGACAAATAAAATGGAGCTAAAACAACGTTCATTTCCAAGTTAATCACCAAGTACTCTTAAAGGAGACCCAGAGCAAACTGTCAGCATTGACTAATCGCGCGAAATACAGACACAGCACAGCTAGATTTTTTTTAATTTATCGACCACCTTAAATGCTATTTTCACAAATTGCATGATTTTATATTACTGTTATGATGCACATTAATTTTGAAAGCCAATATCGCAAACAGCCAAATATTAAATTTGCCCAATTAAAGCCAAATTTATATTATTTAAATAAACTCTTTACTTGAATTTTTTATTTTTTTTTAAATGTACAGTTAACTTCTGCTTGAGACCAAAAGCTAAAATTATTTACGGCTTCTATAAAATTAATAACAATGATAATTTCGTTTTTGCACTTCATGATATCGTTAAACGACCAGAAAGATTTATATCTGCATGATACGCATAGAAGAAATTTAAGAACAATTATGTTAATGCAAAATTTTTGACTTCTGACAAAAAGAAAACAAAAGAAAAAGGCTTAATAAACGCATAAATAAAATCTAATTTCATACTATTTAACTACATTATTGTTCATAAAAAACTTAAAAAAAATATATTTTAGAAATTCAATTAAAAGTAATCGTGAAAAAATAGTTAGGTGGGACTACTATAAAGGTGAATTAAATCGAATTTAAAAATAAATATGTTCACAGAATTTAGAAGTTTTACCATACTAAGCACGTAGTTTTCTTTTAATACTTTTCAATAATTTTAATTAAAGCATTTATATATAATAGAAACTACATCTACATTCTACATGTATATGAACATACTAGAGTTACTTGCTGTTTTAAAATATCAGAAGAAAAAATATATACCACTTTCTCAATTACTTGCTACATTAATTCTATCAAAGACTACAGATATACATATATATTTTTAATTAAAAAGTATTTAAAATAATAAAGTAGTATTTTCTAAGAAAAAATTATCTTAATCAAAGTATCATTACAGAATGCAAACTGAGGCCTACATACCGCACATGCCAACATAAAAATAAAGCCACTTCACAAAGCAAAAACTATTCAATTAATAAATGTTAAACTTCTGTTAAAACACATATTTAAAATCTGTCTTATATGATTTATTGTGTTAGAAGAAATTTTTCATAAATATTACTTTTTTTTATTATTATTATTAAATATAGTTAAACGTAAAAAAAAAAAAAAAAAAAAAAAAAAAAACCTTGCTGCTAGTAAGTTTATTAATTATCTACATTTCCTGAATGTAAAAAAAAACAGATTTAATAATCTAAATGGAATTCAATGATTTCTGATATACTTGCTGTTATACCCGTTCCTCGCGCACGGAAAATACTATTAAAAATGGAGGAAGATTTCTAATTAAAACCAGTACACAAAAGATTTTTCTTTTTAAGGCTGTATATATACCGTTACATTTTTTGTGCTTATAACGCGAATTTCAGATAGCACACCAGACCAATAATAAGAAAGGGGGTACACTTTGCAATTTTTCTTTTGTAGTGTGTTTGTGGTGTACACATAGCACATAAATGCTAAAAAAAATGTCGTCTTGGGATAATTTGGAACAGAGTTACGATTTGAAAAGTCCCGTACCCTCCACGGGATAAATTACCAAAATTCTGTCATAGATGCTGTTTGAGTAAAATATCCAACTCATAGACCAAACCGCAGTTACCATAGACTGGCCCGGCCAAATTTAAAGCAAAATGGGGGCTCTCAAATTTCCCCCCCTCGTAATTCAACTCCGTTTGTAAATTTAAAAAAATTGTATAACACCCAAAATGGTTTTGGGAATATAGTCCCAAAGACGGACGGTCGATTTTATTTGTTCTTGCCATTTTCCGTAGAATTCAACTGGAAAATCTGGATTTTGCATAACTCTTCCCCTCTTCCTTAAATTCAAAAAGTTCGAAAGTTTATATATATATTTACACTCACGTCTACTCTCCCCATGTGCAGTTTCGTCCCCGTGAAGTAATTTGGAGCCAGATTATACTCGCAAACATGATTTGTCATCTAGCCTCCATTGGGAAACAGAGAATTTTGCAAAATCTTCATAGGTATCAGACGTTTGAACTGGCATTCATACAAAAATTCGCGACCCAGTCCCACACAGAAACGCCATTGTAGTAGCGACTCAATTAGTGTAAATCATGTTTCCATCACTTCTCTCACGTGGTGAATTTCTAAATTTCCAAAAAATTTACTTTTAGGTCTTTGTGTTCTCGATATTTTAAAACAAAAATCTCACGATAGCTGTCTTGTTGTTTGAAACATTAAAAATGTCAAATCACGTTCTCTGTATATGAAATTACGTTTTACTTCCTCCACCTTAGGACACTAATTTCTAATTTTCTTTCCTTTTTTTTTTTTTTTTTTTTTTTTTTTTTTTTTAAGATGTTTGTGCTTGTTATTTTTTAAAGCAAAATATTTTACAGGGTGGTTAGCTACTTGGAAAACCTGGAAATTTCGAAAAATTCGGGGAATTTTCTAATACTGGAAAAGTCAGGGAAATGTCAGGGAATTACATTGAAAATTGCAAAAGTCAGAGATTTATCACTAATTCTTGGGGGGGAAAAAACAAAAGAAGAAATCGCAAAATTCCATTTACAACCAACGAAATTCTAGACAAAAACTGTCAATTTATGAAATGACGTACAAAAATGGAAGAATTTGACCTGCAAAAGTAAAAAATTTGTCTTTACTTGCCCTGGAAAAGCCAGGAAAATTGGAAAAAAAAAAAGATCAAATAATATATTTTTAGCATATCTACTTTTTTATTCGAGATATGAAAATTTTATCACGTTTTGCCTCACCATTATCTTGACGGCCGAATTTCTCAAATTCCGGAAACTTGTCTAGGTATTTACGTAAATATATTCTAAAACTAAAATTTTTCAGATATCTGCTTTTTTTGAGATATAAAGGTATTTTTGTAAAATCACGTTTTGCAAATGGGAAATCGCATTTTGTCGTCCATTCTCTCATGGGGACCGAATTTCTAAAAGTCCAGAAATTGGTTTTTAGATATTTGTGATAGCTATATTTTAAAGCAAAATTTTTAGGAATATCTTTTTCTCTTTCTTTGAGATATGAATGATTAAGTGAAATTACGTTTTATTCTCAGACCCTCCCCCCCCCCTTCCTTTGGGACTGAATTTCCAAAGCTTCACAAATTGCTTTTTAGATATTTGTGTTTATTATATTTTACAGCAAAAATTTAACGGATATCTGTGTTTTTCCTTTGAGATATGAATGATTATGTGAAATCGCATACTACCCCATGTGAAATTAGGTTTTTTTTTCTCTACTTTAGAGGCCGAATTCCTAAAATTCCATAATTTGATTTTTAAATATTTGCGTTTGTATATTTCGATTTTTTTTTTTTTTTGAGATATAAAGGATTTTTGTGAAATCATGTTGTGCGCTTGTAAAAACCCGTTTTACCCCTTACTCCCTCTTGTGGGCGAAATTTCTAAAATTCCACAAATTTGTTTTTAGGCATTTGTGTTAGATATATTTTATACAAGAAATTTTACAGATATCTTACTTTTTCCCTCATTGAGATATGAAGGTTTTCGTGAAATCACATTCTGTCCTCCTTGCGCCCCCCCCCCTGAAGAGCAAATTTTGTAAAATAGTTTCTTGGGGGATGTTTAGACTATATGTTCACTATATGACCCAGTTTAGAGTCAGTGGCTTCAATAGATTTTGCTGTGCGCTGATGAGTCGGTGAGCGAGTGGAAGTACTCTTTTTTATATATCGATAATAAAGAGGTTATAATATAAAATTGTTTTTTATGAAAGCTGTTATTACTTTAAAAATTCTTCATTTCAATAAGAGGAAAATGTATATCTGTCACAAAAAAGTAAATAAATGTAAATTCTGTGTCGATTCCACTCTAAAGTTTTAAACACTATTTTTTTCTCAACTAAAATACTGGAGCTACTAATGATAAATTTTCTTAGCAGTTTTGAATATAAACTTAGTCAATGGTATGATAAAAATGTTTAATCCAGTTTTAGTTAACTTATGCTAAGAAGCCTCCGAAAAGCCCTTATTACCTGGCAAAGCGAAGCCAACGGGTTTCTTTAAAGCAACCGGTGCAAATAGCCACCAGATCATTACATGGTGACTCTCCACTTCTACAAGCCCATATGCATTGCAGTGAAACGGAATGTGTACAAACGACTTTATTCTGTCTTTAGAGAAGAGATGAAAAGCAATTTGCTTGTCCTAGGAGCTTTATATGTGATCTTTGACACATTTATTCAACCTGCTTTCCTGCATACCAAAACTGCACATGAACGACAATGTATAGAGAATGGAGGGTTTTTGATCAAAAGAGCTTTGAAAAACTATGTACGTCTGGTAGATAGAAAATTCATATGAAGACAAAATTTGGCCTGTGTTGCAATGAATATGCACGAGAAGACCTCAAACTGCAAAATTCTTGGGGTTTCTTGCAGCGAAAGGTTCCAGGAAAGGAGACTTTCTAAATATTGACAGAAACATTGAGGAGATTATTTTACTAACGACCAGGAGGGATCCAAATTCCGAATACGAATGAAAATATCTTTTTCGTGTGGTAAGAGGAACAAATTTAAATATTTCGAAAATTCATAGTTAAATTTAAGAATAAAATTTGTAGCCAAAAAGGCGAAAGAATATATGTGGGGATTCTGCTGGATTATGATAATAAAGAAATGATAGCAGTTTAGATTCACGACGGGGAAAGGATTGACCACATTGGTAGCCCGAAGAATTATTAACTAGGGGATCGAATTTTTGATGATACAAAATCGTTTAACGAGGATCAGTTCACATAACATCCCTTGTTTCTTGCGAGAGAAAAGTATAGCTAACGAAAAAAAAAAAAAAAAAATTCTAAAATAATTAAAAAAGTGTCAATAGTTTATGATAAAAATATAATATAAATTGTAATAGTAATTAATTATAGGAAAAACTCAATATAAATTAACATGACAATGTTAAGTAAATAAGCTTTTAAATTTAGAGAAATTAGGTAATTGAAAGAAATAAGGAAATCGAAATTATTAAATAAGAAAGTTTATTTGATTAGTTTAAGTATAGAATTAACGAATTCTATTTCCCAAATAGTGAACTCAAAGCAGAGAGCCAGGAAATAAGTTGGAAGAGGAACAAGGTGAAAGTGAACTGAGACAAGAGAGCTCAACCAGAGATTGGACTGACGGAACGCGATTGAAAGTTTAAAACAAGACACCATGCCATACGTTTTTCCTTTAATTGCTAAGTGCCCATTTAAATTCTAGCATACCGAGATATGCCACCTGGGGCGAATTAAGCGAAAAGAATTAAAATTAGGGAAGAGAGTTTTAGTTTCAATCAGCCTTTAGCAACTCTCGACTGCCGTTTAATCCTCACACTAATTATGGTATTACCAAAACGGAAACATAACAAATAATAAACTGTTAAAACTATTTACAATATGTTTAAAATTGAAACAATTTGACTAGAAAAAGAAAATGTTTAAAAATTTACTTTTATCGGTTAATTTTATTGTATTGGATAACATTGATTTCCTATTATTCCTTTCTTTTATACACATAAGTAATATCGGATTCGTAAAAATTTCTATCTTTAATATTCAACAATTTACGCGTTTGGAAACGTACCGAACATTATTGGACTATTTCTAGAAAATTTATGTCTGTGTATGTTAGAAAAAAAAGTTTGGAAAAACGTATCTCAGGAACAAATGGGCGTATTTTAATGAAGGTTTAATTGGTTGGATCAGCATTTCAGTAAGTACTGATTAGATTTTAGTATATTTCTCACATTTAATCATAGGATATATCTTAGTTTCTATCGTGTGTAAGTGCTCAGTGCTGCATCAAATTGAGCAGAAGAAGTTTAACAAGTTACTTCAACTAAATTAGGAGTTGCATTCAATTATTATTAAATAATTTTTTATTTAATTATCAAATATTTATCTGTTGCTTTGATGAAAAATATTCGCTCTTAATCACACCAGTAATTCTGACATCTTTCTGAATCTTTTACAATTCAGATTTTTTTTTTTTTTTTTTTGTTTCTAATCTAAATAATCGTACGTGTTATCAATCAACAATATATTATTTTATTTATTTATTTAATTTTTGCACAATTTCTAAAATTTTCGATTTCCTTTCACATTGAATCTGACAACGTATGCATCCATTGCCAGAATCACCGCTAGAAACCTTTGAAAATTCCAGATAATTGTTTTTACTTTTGCGATTCGTATTTTTCATTTTCTAAAACTTAACTCTCTTCTATCTCAGCTAACCTAACTAGTAGCAAAGTCTGCTTTATTTAAATACCGTAATTTCTATAACATATTTCTTCCTTAATTATTTATCTAACACTCCGTTTTTCAAAACATTATATTAGTCCATAAACTTAAAATTTATTTAAAGCTAAATACGTCAAATTAAAGCAACGAGCTCATAATTAACAAAATTTTATCAATTTCTCCTGTTCTGCTCAATGATGAGTCTTGCAGGATGCTAAAGCTGATTCCCAGATGTTAATCTCCCCCCCCCCACCCCAATGAGACAAGGACTTCGATCTATGTCTATATACAATGCGGTAAAAGTTACGATAATGAATAAATGATACGTAATTACGGGGAAAATGACCATTAGTTTACTAGATTTGCTACATAGTATTCGTGTGTTTGGGGATTGAGGTATTGAACAAAGTCACAATTTATTTCGCTACATAACGATGTATAGATTTTTTTTTTTTGAGAAATTTTAATACTATCACTATAATAATTCTAGAAAATTTCATTTTGTAAAAATTCTATGCGTAATATGTTAAGTTTGAAATTTCGGTAGGTTTAGAGCCATAGTGTGTAAAGAAATCAAATTTTCTAGTGAAAGAATAGTCCGTTAATAATGAACTTCTCATAATGCTTAAATTTATTACTTTTCTTATAATATTGAGTGACAGTTCACGGTTTGTAATAAATTACTTATTTAACCGCATGAAACATTCAATAAAATTTCAAATAAAGAGAATTATTCACATTTTAATAGACTCTAATCAATAAAAGCATGTGTTAAATATATGCGTACGTGAAATACTTCGTAAAACGCTAAAAACCACTTTTTTGGTGCACATCAAAAATTTACGTTCCCCACAAACGGCCATATTTTTAAAAATCGACACGGCCGATGCTTTAATTAAACAGTTGCGTAGTTAAAGGCTGATTTGCTATTAATTTAGTTGAGTGCTCTTAAAATTAAACGGTAGTAAAGAGAAATTTAAATAAAATCTTGTTAAGAAGAAAAAATAAAGTTAGTTACAGATTGTATGAAACTGAACTATTTTAATTTCGTTTTTGCGCTTTTGTAAAAATGCGAAAGCGAATAGTCAGATTTACACCAACTATAATTATATTCAGTAAATTCCTCCTTTCTTCCAATAAATAAAATACACATCTGTATCTATCTCTCTCTCTATATATATATATATATATTGATATAGTTAAATGTGTGTCTTCTGCAGTAAAAAACAAATACAAAACTAACTTCAACAAATAACATACTTTAAACTTGTAATGTTAAGTTTTTTTTTTTCTTTGGCAACATGACAAAACTGAGCATCGAAACTCAGATAATTTTCATCTGGACAGTCGTTACATACCTGAAAAAGCTAAATAAAGGAATTTATTGCTATTCAAAGGAGTCAGGTAATTAACCGTTAACTGAGTGGTATGTACCCACATATGCAACCAAGTAAATATTACAGTCAAAGCTACTCCATCCAACTCACTAAATACAAGAAATTGCTTGACTCAGGTGACTTTTATACATTACTTTACTCATGTATTCGACTAGCACATCCGTACCCCCAAAGCGCGCAGAAATACTAAAGCATTGAAAGAGCGTGAAATCATGACTTATTTTCTAATTTCGCATGAAAGTTTTTCTGAGCCTTTTGAAATGGTCTCTCTCCTCTTCCCTTCGCCTTTCGTGTTAAGAACCTCCATGAAATTGTGAATTTAAATTCCTTCCAAGCACACATCTTAAGAGTTAGCCAGGAAAATATTCTATTCTTATCATTACTTATTCTCTTTTCCAGATGTGCACATTATTAAACAACATGGGATACAATTTACAAAGAAAATCTTGATTGGAACTTAGGGTTATAAAGTGGATTTTTTTTTTCTTTTTAATTGTTTAAGTTAATTTTGGAGAACAATCATTCGAAGGAGATACGTGATACAATTTAATCGTGTATGTCAATCGTGTATCACAATTTTATGTGACAAGGAAGGTTGTGGCCGAAAGGAGAAGATGTTACCTAAACAGGCTGGATGAAAAAAAAAAAAAAAAGAGAGGGAGCATCATAATTTTGATCATCCAAGGAAGTTGTTTACGGGTGTTAATACACCGATGGCTTGCTAATGACTGCATTCAAGCATTTCGAAGGAGAAATTTAAAGCGTATACCATCAAAATTTATATATTTAATGAGATTGATTGTTTTGCTGCGTTGGGAACCCGATGAAATGCTAACGACCTAGTCGAGTATTTAACAGTGGAAAACCATTTTATGAGGACCAAACACTGCCACCCGCTCAGTCTCTAACGGAACAGACAAAAATTTTACAATAAAGTATATTTAAAAAATAAATTAAAAACTAAATAAATAAATAATAAAATATTTAAATAGTTAATGTAAAACAGGATATTGTAAATTATAATAATTTAATACAAGTACTTTAAATAAACAAAATGATACAATGTGACAAGAATTAAATTATTTAGAATGCATAAATTAACACATAAGAATAAACTAATTTAGAAGAAAAAAAAATATGCATCTGAAAGAAGTTGTAACAGTATCGAATTATGAAATAAATATATCAAAGAAAAGAACTTTAATCTACAGGAAAGAGAATTTAAAGCAAAGAGCCAGGGAGAAATAAAAAATAAATAAATAGAGATGATAAAAATGAGTTGGAGCAGTGTGCTGAAAAATCATGTAGCCGATGGAGCAAAATGGAACAAAAGGGCGGAGAAGGCCGCACGACCAGTTTCATAAAATAACTATTTAATGTTCCTTCAACCCTTCAGTACTCAGAGGAGTCGAGTGGGTCAACCAAAGCGAAAACAGGGAAAGCATGGGAAAGGGGCTGCAACTGATTTCGGCTACTGTAGAGTCTCCTATTCTCACACAAGTCTTGCCGAAAGAAAAAATCTAATAATCGGATCCGATTCTGGAATAAGGACTGCTGTAGGTCCTCGGCCTGAGGAGGAGTGCCCTTCGTATGGGTCTTTCTAAGGGGGCCTAGCCCGTATTTACGCAAGTTTCAGAGAAAACCACGGAAAACTCCGAACGGCTAGGTCGACGAGCGCGACCTGGGATCGAACACCGCACCTCACGTCTACCAGCTTTGAGCGCAGAACCGCTCGGCCGCTGGTGGAAAAATAATCTCTTAAAGGGAAAGGGTTTTTACTTAAAATTGAAAATGTGAGAGCTAGATGAAAATGACGTTTAAAAATAGTATTAAAAAAAATCTAATTGTATTAAATTTGATAGTATAAAATTTTCTTTTATTACGTTTTTCTACATACACAAAAAGTAAGTGCGGAATTCGTAAATTTTTGACCTCCAAATTTTGATTCATAACACGTTTTAAGATGTCCTGAAGATGAAAGAATTGTTATTAGAAAATTTTGTCTTCGTGAGAAAAGTTTAGGAAGCTGTATCTCACGAACCACCATACAGAGGTGTATGAATTAGCTCCTACACGGAGTGTATAACATTTGCTCTGCACAAAATCTTCATTCTAGGCGCATTCGAATAATGCTAACCTACCCGTGATTGGCTCATACCATAGATATGTCATGCAAGGAGGTGGGGGAACTAAAATTTCAGAGATCGTTAATTTTTTTTTTTTTTTTTTTTTTTTTTAATTACGCAATGTATTAACTGTCTTGTTTTGAAGTAAAATATTTTAATAACTATATAAAATGGTAAATTAGAATAACAATATAAATGAACAATTAACCAAATCAGTTAACCTGAATATGTATAGCTAGTCGCAATTCAGTTCGTTTTTTTTTTTTTTTTTTTTTTTACACTAGATAAAAATTTTAATTTAAGTATTTAGAAGATAATTATCGTATCCGAAATTGTTTAGCTAAATTTTAACTAGTAAGGTGCTCAAACAAAGTATTAATGTTTCAAAAAATAAGTATTATATGTAACCAAATATCCACGTCATTTTTATATAGAATTAATTTACTGACCCTAAGGTAATTGATCTATTCTAGGAAAATATTGCCTTGTAAGAATCTTGGGTAACGTTACATTTCAGGCCTGACCAAGATTCCCACAATTCATATCTTCCAATATCTTATCTAGATTGATAAAAAAAATTCTTCACCTCTCTACAATAGTATTTCTTCACATATTAGAAATAAAAATTTTCCTAATTTTCAAAAATTAAGATTTAAACATATCTGAGAAAGAATGATACTTGGTTGTTACGTGTTTTATATATTTTAACTAAAAATTCACTAAAAACATACATGTTGCCTTTTTTTTTTTTTTTTTTTTTTTTAAACACATCGTCATAAATATGTAAATATTTAAAATTACCCGGTTATATGTATCCTATATTTTTTATAATTCAACTTTTTTTTTTTTCTTTTTAACAATTAGATAACAAACATGGTTAAACTTGTTATAGTAATATTTATACGAAAATCCCCCCCCCCCCCCTCCCACTTAAAATGAATATATATATATATATATATAATTCTACACAAAATTCGTTCAATACAAATTATTTAATAAACTATTTTCCATTGTAAATGCAGACGATTTTTATCTGACAGAATTATATATCACTAAATGCCGAAAGAAAGACAATTTTTTGCAATTATCAGAAAAAATACGATTTTTTTTTTCCGTTAAAAATTAAAAAAAAAACGATAACTTTGTTTTAAATTATCCTAGATCTATAGTTCAACCATTCGTTTTAACGGTGTTTACGTGATCTTTCGAAAGATACCCATATTGGTAAATTACTCTCCCCCACGGGGGGGGGGGAGTGCTCCCACCTGCACACTTTCTTTTTTCCTGGGGTACTACTACTATTATCAATAATTTATATTAATTTCACAATCAAACGTTAAAAATAACTCATTATGCACATTTATACGAAATTTTGTCCTATACTGCCAAGTTAAAAATTCAGGAAAAGTGCGATGACAGTGCCACCTGTTGAGCGATTGATCCACAAATCTAATCAGCACCCATTTAGGTCAGAACCCAACTAAATACCAAGTTTGGTTAAATTTTGTTCACTAGTTCGTTAAATAAAATACAGCGTTCACAAAATTTGTGATACGCACACACACACACAGACATTTTCTAAAAACAGTCGATTCATGTTCAGGTCATCCCAAAACGTGTAAATCCATCGAAAAATGGACTTTGAAAATTTTCACGAATCCAATACTTTCTCTATATATACATATAGAAGAAAGTAAAACTATATGAGAGAAATGACAAGAAAGGACAATTTTTTTTCTAGCAGCTGTTTAATCAATTAAAATTGTAACAGTAATTGCAATTGTAATTAAAACCATCTTCTCATTTTTTTCCTCTCCCAGTCACGCTATAAAGTTGAATTTTTAGTACGAGATTTTACTAACAAGATTTCTACACCATCGTGAAGAAGTCGCAAGGCTTTTGGGGCGATAAAACTAGATAAAATTGGTCGCACGATCTGAATTTTGTTTTGATGTTTAGGTATTTAATAAATATATTCAGCAAACTTAAGGAATTAAATATTACAAGATCTAGGTGACACAAATATATTTGAACAGCGTGAAAAAGTTCGAAGGCAGTTCAAAAAAGTAGATTTAAGAAAATCGACATTGCAAACCACAAAATTTTGAAACATTTAAACAAATAATGGAAAAAAAAAATATGAACCTATTTGACAATATAATTATCGAGATCCCAAATCATTTGAATTCTTTAGAAAATAATTTTAATTATTACCTAAGTAAAAAAAAAAAAAAATGAGAAACTGGCAAGAGAAGAATTTGATTGGACATCTTTACAACTGTCGTAAAAGCATTATAATTGGCATGTCGCCGAAAGTTAATGAAGAACTTATTGACTTGTTAGAAAACTGATCTTTAAATTTTATTTATAATCGTGAAAAACTGGCACAGTTCCGATTAAACATCCAACAAACTTTTACAACTACTCCTTCCGGTGGTTTAAAGATATTACTTTCTTTTACATCTTTAAATCTTTGAGAAATTGGGTTATCGGCAATGCTAGGAATTAAAACTATGTGTCGAAACAAACTGCAATTATATAATTCTTTGCATCTGAAAATAATTGGAATCGATCTGGGCTACATTGCTTTTATACACAAAAACAGAAAACAAGCATACTTTTTACGCAGGAGTGATTATAAATATTTTTTGAAAAAAATCTACATAATACGTTTTCTTCATAATAGTTACTTTATTTCTAAATCCATTACCTTCAGATTTTTGTGCAGGTCGCCTAAATAAAATAACGGTACTTTTTTTTTTTTTTTTTTTGTAGTTTACTATAATTGTTGAAGGAATGGTCACGTTGTCTCTGTGCAAAAAGGACGAAGTCTGTTTTTAAAGATTTGATTCCTAACAACTGATTTGCAAAATATGAAAGTTTAGCGTCCCTTGGTTTTAAGAATTTATAATCGTACGGATGGAATATCGCAGGTGGCAGTGCTGGCAGATTAAGGATTCCCATGGATCTGATATTGCAGGGTGCACTAACAAGGCGAGACGTATTAATCCTCGACGATATACTTAACGCCCCAGCCCCCCCCCCCCCGTTCCCGCTGTTCAGTGTCTTTTTCTAGTCAATTTTGTCCTTTAATTGCTTCTGGTGTGAGGTTTTTTTTTTTTTTTTTTTTTTTTTTTGCAACGCACTTGACATTGTGAGTTTTTATGGTTTTCGTCTCATGCTATTCCTATGGAGTTTTTATGTTTCCCCCCCTCTTTTTCTGCATTCTAAAGTGCGGTGGTTCCCGCCCGCCCAACCCCACCACCACCGAGACACATACTAGGCGAGACGGACGATCCTGGACGATATATTTAATGCCCCAGTCTTCCCGTTCCCGCTCTTCGATGTTTTTTTCTAGTCAATTTTTTTTTTATTACTTCCGGTGTGAGCCGTTTTTTGAGCCGTTCTGATGATGGATGTTTTATCACGATATTAGTATTATGTTACCGAAAATAATCAACATTCGTTTTTACGCTTAATTACTTGTAAGAATGCGATGTATAACTCTGTTCCAAATTATTTTAGGAAGGCGACTTTACATGAGTAGTTTGGTTGTGCGTACCCAACACGCATTATAAAGTGATTTTTTTGAAATAGAACACTCCGATCTCATTGGAGCGGGGGAGGCCAAAACACGTTTTAGAACGTAACTCTATTCAAATTACATCGGAATGGCGAGTGTTGGTTAAGTGCATGCAATATGCATTTTTATTATATTTTTCGGAACTTATAAATTCACTCAAAGTAAAGAGTGAGTAAGAAAGTGAATAGGGCGTTGGTGAATGCATCTGGAATTAGTTATGTTGTGAACGGTAGAGCTCAACGATAATTTTAATTGAGGTTTTGGCTGATTTCAAATGTTTTATTTTTATTCTATTCATTTTATAAGAATTTTTCATCAATAACGATATGAAATTTCGAGAATTAATTTAAATATAGTAAACAACAATGCAAACAAAGAGTGCTAGTTTACAGATACAACTAAAAAATTTTGCTTTACTAGAAACTTTCTACATTAAAAAAACTAAAGAATTCAGTGAAGTTACCTTATTAGAAACTAGCAAATCTTTCTATAAAAAATTAAAAAGCTTACAACTTTTGCATTATGAGGAAGTTACTTACATATTATTTATATACATCTAATTTCATTAAGTATCAAAATATCAGTTAAATAATTAAATAAATTTAATTTAAATCTAATTCGCAATTAAATTACCTAAAGTATTCTAAATTATTTGAAAAGCTATCTTTTATTAATACCAGTCCCTTCAATTCATTTAACAGAATAATACAAACTTTCTTTCAATATTACATGAAAACTTATTGAAAGAGCAGGTTTGTGTGTTATCATTAACAACGCTGTTGAAAGCTTAAATAATTAGATTTATTATCTTATTTTTCAAATAAATATATCATTAACTGATGCAATTTAAATGTTTTTCGATTAATAAATAATTTCTTTCTGATTACACATCAGAAGTCAACTGACTGACAGTTCAAAATATTATTTATAAAATAAATTACTCTTTTAGAAAGTTCAACTTAAACTAATACTGCACAAGTTTATTTCATTTTACCTAAATTTAGAAATCCCTGTCAGTTAATACCATTCAGAAATGATTTAGTTTCTAAATTACAATTATAGTGCAATCGTTAGAAGTAACTTTTTTTATTCATCTGAGTTATTTTGTTGGCGTAATAATTGGCTATATGTTTTAATAACAAAGTTTTGAATTTAAAAAAAAAATATTTTATTCGGGAAACAAAGTACTTGGCACTGAAATTTGGCTGTTTTTTCAGTATTGGCTTTTTTAGTTCAGTCATCCCTCATCTGTTCTAGTGAATGGAAGTCAAAAGGACTCCAAATCATCGTATACAATAGACGCAATTAGATTCGCTCTCTACCTTGTCTTATTCAACAATCACAACAATTCAGCGTGGATTATTACAACATTATTAAATGCCAAACAGCGCTCTATATTTAATATTCTGAAAATATTTGTCCTTGATAATTTTTAATATTTTCTTTAATAAAGGTATCCTGGTGACCCATTTAAAAAACGCACTCCATTGCAATCTAGTTTACAATTTCTTCTACATAAAAAATTTAGAAATTCTTGCTCTTGTTAAAATTATATTAAAAAAAAAAAAAATACTGCTTTGTTAAACACTTTTTGTACTTCAAATAAAATAAAATACAAAATCTCATGTTTTCTTTTAAGTAATTTGAGTTACCTTGCAGATGCAAAATTCATTTAAAATGAAACTCAATTGTTTGCAAAATCGCGAACTTTCTACATAAACAGAAGAAACAAAAAA
The DNA here is from genome assembly GCA_963930645.1 of Salticus scenicus. NCBI lineage: Eukaryota > Metazoa > Arthropoda > Arachnida > Araneae > Salticidae > Salticus > Salticus scenicus. The sequence continues at coordinate 124,773 of CAWVNO010000217.1, forward strand.
TTCAAATAAGGTCGCCTTTAAAAAAAAATCTGGCAAATATTTACGTATTTTTTTTTTTAATGCCACATACATCTGCATAGAAACAAACTGTCTGGCAATAGCCAGTACCACTTATAAAACTTTTGCTTCATTAGAAACTTTTTCTACAGTAAAAAGTGACTTTAAATAAATTATTTTTATTAAAAACTTCAGCTACTGCCAAAAATATATTTAAAAATGTAAAGATCCGTACTATTTTTTTTTTTTTTCTTAGCAGGTAAAGTCAAACATTCATATGAAAAATTAAAATAAGTCTCACATTTTCATAGAAATTTTCTATACTAAGAAATGACTTTAAATAAAATATACCTATAAGAAACTTTTGCTTCTGTCAATAATAATTAAAAGATGTTTTGTTAGACATTGTCTTGGTTTTGCAAGAAACAACTTAAATAAAACCATTTTCCATTTGAAAAATATCTTTCTATTTATTTATATAAAAATACTCATTTTTACCACATAATTAAAAAACTGCTACAGCATAAAGAAGTAAATAAAATAAATAAAGAGAACTCTATTGCTTTAATTTTCTTAGAGACTGTTTTTGAAAAAATTATTTATATATAAAATAAAAGAGTATATATAAAATAAGAAGACATTTTGCTACTGCATTAAAAAATAAATAAAAAATAATCGAATAAAACTAAAAAAAAAAAAAAAAAAAAAAAAACTTATAATGCAGATATATTATATTATATATATATATATATATATATTCGAAAAAGAAACTGACTAATAAAAATAAGAACAACTGTATAATAAAAGTAAATGAAATTTGATTTGTTGGAAATTCTTTTGCTACTGGAAAGTAAGTTATACATAAAACGAACATTAAATTATTTAACTTTTTACAAACTGTCTCGCTTCTAATATATATATATATATATAAACATTTTTTGTAGCATTAGGGAGTAGATTTAGGCTACAAATTTATATACATAAAAAAACTTTTTTTTTTCTTGAAAAGAATTTCCAATAGAAATTTAAAAACAAAAATACACATTTTTGTTAAAAATAGAGTAGAATTTAACTTACCATTAAAGACAGGTTTAAAAAAAAAAAAAAAAAAAAAAAAAAGAAAAGAAAGAACTTACTTTTCAAGTGCGATTATTCGCTCTTCATTCATCCGCTGAATTTTTCATTTTTTTTTTTTTTTTTTTTTTTTTTTCAAATATATAAATTCAATTATTATCTACAGACCATTTTATATAACTTTCCTGTAAGAAACTCAAAAAATATATTTTAAAAACATTTAAGGCAAAAATGCACTTTTATAATATATCCATTTTTCAATTTTCTTAAGAGTAATATAGGAAATTAATTTAAACATATTCAATACTGATTGTATCGCCAGAATATTTCTATGATGTAAATTAATAGCTTAAAATAATCTCATTTAATCCTAAGTTTTAACATTTTTAAATTAGCATAGTAAACATTTTTTATGCTATTTTTTTTACAAGAAATAAGTTATATGTTAACGTCTAGATGTATTTATAGCTGACTGCGATAGCAACTTAAATAAAATTTATTTCTAGATAACAGACAAGTGTTTTATTGAAAATTCAGTTCGATTTGAAAATTTAGTCTGACGAAAAGTAAATGGAGTTTGCATATTTAAATCGTGCAAATTTAAAACGGTCATAGAATATAAATTACGTGGTTTTTATAGACTTTAAAATAAAAACGCTTCCTTAAAAAACCACGAATTTTAAACCGTTTGTGAAAAGTCAAAGTTGGATTGAAGTAGAGATATTCAGTTTACAGTCCTGAAAGATTTCTACATTCGATTGAATATTGGAAATTTTTTAAATATATATATATTTTTAAATGCATATAAATTCGTTCTTTCTATACGCTACTTTGTTTTGATATTTAAGAATTTGTATACTATAAATTTTCTTACTTCCAATTGTGGTCTTTATGTCGTATGATTTTACATTTGGAGTCCTGATAAAAATTTGAATAAAATTAAAAAAATTCTAAATAAAAGTGATTACCATTTCACAGTCAAAGTAGTTCAGATCGGTTGAAAAATATATATTTTGTAGAAAAAATATTAAACTGAAAGTTATATTTGTGGTGATTTTTTAGAATTTGTGAACTGCTATTTTGTAAAAGTAAAAACTGCAGAGTTTATAGAAAAATATTAAATTTTAAATAGGGGGGGGGGGGGCGGAGATGAGAGGCTTTATAAGTTCATATGTACCTCAACGTTACTTTCTTTTTTTTTTTTCTTTTTAATTCGAGAAGAAAATCTATTAACTGAAACACTAAGGCAGTTCACAGTATGACTACTGAAAGAATTTTCCGTAATTTAGATAGGCAATTATTCTCCCCCGAATAGACATTTATGCACTATCAAATAAGTATTTGTGCATTGTAAATTGCAGTAAAAGAATTGATCGAAAACCTTTGATTTATGATACTGGGTTTGTATTAAATGCTATTTTATTAAATCCAAAAATTTTGTCATACCATTATTTTTCAAAAGCTTCAACATCGGCAATGAACTATTAATAGGAAAAATTAATTTAAAAAAGTGATAATTTTAAAGAGAGTTATAGTACCAGGAAATTCTGCAATTTATTGCAATGATTCAGGTTAATTTCATCAGATTCACCATTAAAACGGAAGATAAGCGTTTCCTTAGAACTGTATAAACACTCAGGTCTTTTTATTCAAAATTAAACACAAAAAGATCACCCCCCCCTTTTTTTTTTATGTAGAAAAGAGTTAAGAAATATTTCAGTTTCCAGTTTCTTTTAAATGTCAATTTCGAAGAAGCATTTCTTCAAAAACTGTTGAACGAAACATTTATGATAAAAATTTTAATATTTTATGCTGCAAATGTATATTAGATACTTTTCTTTTTTTCTATTCTGTGTTTTATTTATTGTTGAATAATGGTAATTTACATAAGAAATATATTAAAACATAAACATACATATATATACATATAGGATGAAATGAAGTAAGTATAAAGCTTAGCAGTTGTTAATCATTTGTTGCACATAGTTGTTAAGCGCCAGCTGATATGTTGAGTTATAACTCAACTGATTAACAGAAATAACACTTTGTTGTTTTCATATATGTTTGTTTATATTTAGCCTTAGGAAACCAATCATAATTTAAGAAGTTTGAAAAACTGTTTAAATTTTCTTCTCTGACAGCGTGTCCCTCTCAAAATTTGAAGTTTTGACGCTGTTATATGTTTGCGTATTAAACTATGCAGTTTTTTATAAGAAAACAATCTTTTTTTTTTTTTTTGAAACTTTCATTGTAACTTCAGATTCGTGGTATTTCTTAGACATTTTCGTTTTCCCATCTGTAATTACACATAGCTAAACTTTGAATGTGGAATAACCAGGATATTTTTACTTTAATCGAGCAAATAAACTGCATTTTTTATGCATCTTTCTTTGCGTTTTCAATTCTTGTCTTCCGAAGAATAAAACTTGATATCCTGGATCCCTTTACTGGTTTTAATAGAGTGGTAAACACGTTCAAAATGTAAAATGCTACTCGGAGCCCGACGGAGAAGTTAGAGACTCTACAAGTTAAGATATTCAAAATTTTCGAGTCCCATGTACGTAAAGGTTTGCCGTCTGGAAATTCGATACGCATATATTCTAATATACAGTGTACTGACAGAGTATACAGAGGTTACGCATGTCCCAAATCAAGGGGGCAAGTTGAAAAACAAAACTTAAAATCTCCAATTTACTTTAAATCGAATAATATTAAAGTATAAAGACTTCGTATTTCCTAAATTTCATTTGTTGTATTTTGTCCAGAATTTTTCACAAATTCGAGTAAAAAAAAAAAAAAAAAAGAGAACAAATTCGACCTATGCCAAGAATTTGCCACACTTACTTACACTTCACCCTATATATATGTAAAAATAAATAAATAAATAAATAATAAAAGGCTTTATTAAAACGACTTTATATATATATATCCTTCTTAATTAAGTGTAAAAGAAGGAGAACTATTTCTAAGTTAGACTCTTCATATATGAAAGTTATTATAAATATAAATTTAAAATTAATGCACTGCGTTTTCATAATTAGAAAATTTATTTTTTAAAAACATTTATTTTTAATTTTTTAAATTTATTACTTTTTTCTGAATTCTTAATAAGTTTTTGGGAAAACATTCTTTTCAACTAGTTAAAATTTACAAGCGATACTAAATTTGACCTGTAATTCTCCAAATGCATTATATTTCTGTAATATCATTCAGTGCATTTTTCTTAAAATTTACAAAAATATACACAAATAACTTTATGCCATTAGTATAGATGAAAAAAAATACTATTGATTTGTTTAGTTGTTAGATTCTTAATTACCTTAAGGATATGAAAGCAATTATAATAAAAATAACATCGATAATAAATCTTTACTGCCAATGGTTCAAACCAGATTTTCTAATCGCTTATTTGATAAATAATTTGGCGTTGCTACTTTTGATGTTGAAATAATTACATTATGATTAAAAAAAAAAAAAAAAAAAAAACTTTGTTATGTACACCACGCACACACACATAAATCGTTTTAATGTGCCTAATTAAAAAAAAAAAAAATCCGTAAAATTCTAAGCCCTTGTCAAAAGTGACCGAGTTCACAGGTGTCAATATTCGCGATTTTAAAATTGGGCTTGCGAACATTACCTAACAAAACAATAAATTCTCACAAGAAACAGCATAGATAAAATATGCAAACGTATTTATGTATATAGCATTTTTCCAATTTTTTGGTCTTAAAATTTATTTAGGGAGGATTTTTATTTTAATGGTCTCGTTATCTACTTTTGATATTTATATCAGGTTTCACCCTATTTTGAATGGTCTTTCTTATAATGATTTAGGACTTTTTTGTAGGAACACCCTCTCCGGTAAGTTTTGGTATTAAAATTTTTAATAATTATTTTCATGTACTTTTTGAAGATGTCCCAGGTTATATATTTTATTTAATAACTAACAGGCTTTGATCGCTAAGCTGGTCACTATATTTAAATGAACAAAAAATCTATTTTTCACTTCCTCAAAAAAAAAAAAAAAAAAAGGGGGGGGGGCTAAAAGAATGTATTGAATTAATTTCAAACGTGTACGTGCTGCCTTTCGCAACGTTTTCCCACTCCGCAATATTACAGATCCGGCTCATTATCGCTTGAGATAAACAGCGCCTTAAACTTTAATTTCGATACTTCTTGGATGAATGTTTTGAAACGGGTACTATCTAAAAAACTATGAGTACCTCTTTCACATTTAAACCACGATTAAAGTGAAAAGCACTATACGGACTACACATAGTACTTACTGTCCAGTTGTTTCCTATATTTTATTTGATTTACTGGGTCGACCACAAGATGACAGCAATTCCACTTGTACTATAGTATGTTACTAAGTTTAATTTGATGTCCCCCCCCCCCATAATAATAATAAATAAATCTTTTTGTAAACGCACGACTGCAATTCAAAAAGGAGTATTTTATAGCGTATTGAATACGGCATAAACTTCGGTTTTTATCGCTCGGAATTAGAAAGAAAACGTCTTGATGTTAACCCGGACTAAAAAACCTCTATAGTTAATCACCTTTAAACAAGAAATTGCTTCCAAATTAAAAAATTTTTAAAATAGACTTTGAGATGCACGCGGAGACATTCCAGCCTAAGAATGTGCCGAATTTCAGATCTGTGTGTGCAATAGAAAGCAGCTAAGAGAGGGAAACGAAGATACCATTTGGATTTTATTAATAAGCTATTAAACTAAATATCAATTCACATTAAAGAACAAACATTCTATAGAACCCCCTTGATAAAATTAGAAAAATAGATCGGTTATTTCTCGCCAAGGCTTTTACTTACGCAGTTGCATCAGCTATTTTTATTCACCGCCAAAATGGCAAAAATTATTAAAAGTCGCCAAGGGGACTTCATACTAAAGCTGAACACTTATTACTATGTGAATGATACAATCTAGAAAAAAGAAAATCAATCTATTTCATTAATTAAACTAATATTTTAAATGTGTGTATAGATATATTATGACATCAGTTTTATCATAAATTTTTGATTATACAGGTTTAATTTTACATTACCTTTTAAAATTATTTTTCACGTGCAGAGAAATATTTCTTTTTATGTTACAAAATAAATGGAATAAAGAGTTGTAAGCATTTTATTTTATTGGCAACAGCTTGAAATTGCAATGCAGGCGAAAATGTCGAAAATTTATTAGATTAATACGTTTTTGATTTATAACTTTCTTACTAAATAAAAATTTGAAGAATCTGTTTCCAGGTGCACACGGCGACGTTATGAAGTACTTGTGTGCCGAATGTCACGTCTGTAACTGAAGTAGACATTTCTGGAGACAAGTGAAAGATTGACACCATTTTGCTCTTATAAATAAGGTTCATTTTGGTTTGTTCAGGATTTTAATGACATTCAATCATATGCTATTAATCATATACTAAATTGTACTATTTTGTTGCAACATTATATATGTAAAGGTATACATAAATCTTACTAATTAAATTTTTAACAGTTCATTCTATCTGTAAAAATTAGCTATATTTCTGTTCAATAAAACTTTTGGTAGATATTATTGAACTTAAATTTAAGAAAAATGATAAATTAAAGGTATGTTATAAACAGTCCACTAGCTAAATTTTGTAGAACCAGATCGTCCATCTTATACGCAGGATGCTCTTTACAGGGAGACTTATGAACATCTTGTATATAATTTTGAATTAACATTTCGAGTTCTAAAACTACGGTAGTCAGTATTTTTGTATGTACCACTTACAAAACTGTTATCAGAAAAAATTCTGTTTGGTTACCAGTTCTACAATAATAAAGTTTTATAAATAAGGGAAGAAAATATATGAAATTATTATAAATCACCGATACATGTAGTTAGAATAGGTGACCACCTAGCTTAGAACAGGTTATCTACCACTTTACTGAATGTAAATAATAATTCAAATGTAGGAAGGGGTAGAAATTAATACTTATTCTTCGACCACTTTTCATGAAACCAAGGAAGTCTCTGCGCAAGTGCGGACTCGACGAGTCCAGTATTAATAATTACAAGATTAAAAAAAAAAAAAAAAAAAAACTTGCGTACCATGTTTTTAAATTTTCTGTTAAATCAAACACTGCCGAAAGCAGCCTGAACCCGAAACAATTGGCTTAAATTATGGTAAAAAAAAAAAAAAAAAAACTTCATTGTCATGGTGTTTTGAGCTAATCTAAAAATTTTAAATGTCTACCTAGTCGGGAAGTTTCTATTTCAAGATTTGTACTGCACATACAAACATGAAACAGAGTTAATAAAAGCATGGTAAAATAAGGGTGACAGTCATCTGATTCAGTGAAAATAAGCTATAACAGAACATCGAATTACCGGATTTTTTCCAAATCCTAAAATGTCGTTCGATTTGGCAACCCTCCAACTTTTTGGACACGTCCTCACTGTTAGTTTTAAGAAGCATGGCTGCACTATATTTTATTCAGGGATATTTTACGCAAGTTTTAAGGAGAACTTGCAGGATACAGTTGGAATCACAGCAGAAAATTTCAGTAATTTAGCATCACCGATTTTAAATACAACTATTGTTATGCATATAATTATGAACATTTTCATGTACACTCAATATAAAAAAAAAATTAAATTATCGATAGAAAATACCGATAATTTTCAGAAGAAAATCAAATATTAAACAGATAATTCACAGCAATCTGTAATCTTTACAACTTAAATAAAATTTATCTTAATGTTATAAGTAAACTAATTTATCGTTTAAAACAAGTAATACAAAAAGAAAAATTTTTAGTAAATTCCTACTTACAAACACTTTTTTTTTTTTTTTTTAAGTAATTTTGAATTAGGAAATAAAAAGCGGACGTGAAAAATAAAATAAAAATAATTGTAACATATACACCATGTTTCAAATTTTCTGATGAATCATAGAGCTCTTATCAATGTACACAAATTTTTAAAGTGATAATAACGTCAATTTTTGAGAGAAATTTTATAATTTTTTAATTTTCACATTTAATTAAATGTATTTATTTTTAATGTCGAAAGAAAATGAACTTTTTTTTTTTTTTTGTAACAGTTAAATTATAGCTAATATTTTAATGGCTAATTTAACGCTATTAGGATGTTATTTTCATATTTTAATTAATTATAAAAAAAAAAAAAAAAAAAAAAAAAAAAACATCAAAAATTCGAAAATCGGACTTCGAAGTATTGTGTTGTCACCGTGTTCTGAACTAGCCTGAAAGTTTCAAATACCTAGCTAGTCGGGAAGTTAGTTAAAAACCGATTGCAAGATATGTACAGGATATATATAGGTAGAGTGTGAACTAATAGTAGGAATTGAAAAACAACTTCAAATTTTATGAAGTTGAGCTTGGAAAATTTGATTTAAGTAAGTATTGTAATTCAAATATTTAAAATTTAGGGGGTTTTAATTAATGAAAAAAATAAATTTGCTTGGAATACGAATATTTGTTTAGGCATGGTTTAAACAAATTAGATTTCCAGGAATTAAATAAGATTTTGGATCCATAATAACACATAACTGAACCTGAAACTGAGATTATGTACAAAGAGATTATTCTTTAGAATGGACTTTATAGAAGAAGTTCAATGTAAATACATTTACCACTAAATTCGGATGTTTGAAAATAATATTAAAATAGTCGCAGTGCTTGTTGAAAGGAAGAGCAGCGGGATACGCTTTATTACGAAAATATAAAAACGGGTTCAAATTTTATGGCACCTACACAAGCATCTAGAGCTATTATCAGTCAAATATTAAAAGAATGACAGATAACATGTCAATAATTTGGAATAATAATTTGAAAAAAGTACTAAATTTAATTTCACCATTTCGTTAGTTAAAAAATAGTATCATTGCTTTAAAAAAAAAAAAAAAAAATGAAATGAAATATTGACGAAATATTCTAAAATTAAACTAAATGTTCAGACTTCAATGTTTATAAAATTTTGATAAAGAGAAATGTAAATAAATTTCTAACTTCCAACTGCCGTGAATTTATTGATCACAAACAAGTATTTGTATCAAATAAAATGTGATGTACGTGAAATATAAAAGTTTTATCAATGTTAAACTATTACCCCTTAAATATATAAACATTCTGATTTTCGTCAAATTTTGCATCGCATGAAATACGTGCATCCCGTATTCAAGATAATGTAGAATGCATTTAAGAAAAAGAAATGTTTAAATAGAATTTAACTATCTCCTCTTACCATTATAGATTGAAAATATTCAAACATTTGCGAATCAGTTTTTTTTTTTTTTTTTTTTTTTCGGTGGAGAAGGGGAAGTAGATCAACTATATTTCCCTTACTAAATAAATTGATTAATTTGAATACGCAATATTCTCATATAAAATTATTGCTTAATGCAGTGAAGAAAATTGCCTTTTTTTTTTTTTTTTAATCTTAATAATATAAATTTGTAAATTTTAAACATTTAAATTTTAATAAAAATATCTTTAGAAATTTACAACAGTTTTTAGAGTTTTGTCAAAATATTAGCTTAATTATAAAATGATTATTAAGTTATTCTACTGTTAACGCAATTTTTCAGTTTTAATTATATATTTATTGTTGCATATGCCATATCAGAAGATTTATTTTCTATCAAAACTATTTTAAATTTAAAAAATTCCCCCGTACGGTGTCAGTCAGATAAAACAGTAAATGAAGAATTAATTTTGTTTCAATCACTTTGTGTTGGTCTATTCAATAAAATATAATTGCTTTTATCCCACAAATCGCGAATATCATATTTTATCAATCATTTAAAATAAATATATATATATTTATTTAGTGACAATATTATACCTCATCCGTTAAAAATAAATCCTTACATAGAATGAAAGTTTTTTTTTTTTTTTTTTTTTTTTTACTACGAAAGAAAAAATAATCAATATTATGGTGCAAAAGGGGGAGTAATAAGTATATATTTTCTGAATTATCTTGTAAAGATAGCGCTATTTTGATATACATTATAAAAACATTCTTAAAAAAAAAAAAAAAGAAAGAAAGAAAGAAAGAAATGGGGGGAAAAATTCTTAATTTAGAAGTCATCCGATTTCGCCTAACTAAAAAAAAAAAAAAAAAAAAAAAAAAAAAATCTTTAGAAAAACTATACATAAGTGCACAAACTTTCAGATAATCTGAAGGAATTTGAAACAATAAAAATATTTAGGTGATAAAATTTTTTTGTTTGCCATTTTTTGATTTTTTTTTTTTTAAGTAAAATAAAGGTAAAAAAAGTGGGGGGTGGGGGGCAAAGATTAAAAAAATATTTTAATTAAATCATGTGCAATCTTTATATACCTCTAAATAAATTTGTAACTAAAAAGTATTATGAGTCTGCACATTTTATATTTGAGTGCACAAATTTAATCATAATTCCGTTTTTTTTTTTTTTTTTTTTTTTTTTTTTTTGGGGGGGGGGGGGGGTAGGGGGAAGGGGATAAAGATATTAAAACCTGGTACAAATATGAGATTTAAAAATATATAAAAATCAATAAAAAAATAAAAACATTCTACTCACGTTTTAAAAAATAAAAAAATCATAAACAGGTAAGTTTTTTTTTTTTTTTTGGGGGGGGGGGGGAGGAGGGAGCTATGCAATTTTTTTTTTCCTCCAAACAAATTTATTTTTTCTTAAGTAGAATAAATATATCTTTTACTATATACCTTGTATTAATTTTCAGTACTACATTCTCATTTTTTAACACAAAATTCATTTCCATATTACCAGATTTTTTTTTTTTTTTTTTAAATGCTTAGAAACTAAAAAGCATTTTTTTTTTTTTTTTTTTTTTTAAATAATCAGAAACTCAAAGTTTTTTTTTTTTTTTTCTTTTTTTCTGATGCTATGTTTTAAAAGCAATTTCTGTTGGTAACACAGACGTTCGAATAGTTTTCAGTGCACTACAGAAAATTCTTAGGATCTTAAGAACATTTTTTTTTTCACCGTATATATAATGAATAAAATTCATAATTTTCACATTTTTTTTTCCTAAAAGATTGTTTTTTCTTATTTTGAGGAGTTTTTATCAAAAAAATATTGTAAATAGAGTACTTTACGTTGGAAAAAAAAGTTTTTTTTTTTTTTTTTCTACAGTCATTGATCACATGCTCGTTACGACTGCACATTCTTTTTTAAATTGCATCACTTTTCTACTATTTACTTATTTTTATAGATGAAAAGTTTGTTTTCCTAAATAGAGCAAAAGTATCTTGAAATCTGTACCTTGTACTGATTTTCAATATATAATAAGGAAGCTCACTCCCTGGCAGGCAGGAGGTAGGTTTCTGGCAGGCATGGCGCGTCCTGGTCGGCAGGGACAGCACATCTTGGCAGTCAGGAAAAGCGTGCCCTCTGAGGCTGGAAATCCGGATCCTGGAGGCCCAAACGGGCAAGTCGTGGTAGACTGGCGAACAGGCATTTGTAGACTAATGAGCGAGTTCTTTTAACTCTGAAGAATAGTTCCTGCTGCTCAAACCATATTGTTAACCATATTATCCTGGCTCCTCAAGCCGGCTCTGAGACGTAGAATAAGACAGGTGTAGCCATGACTGTATAAAACTTAAGTTGAATTTCTTTTCGTGTTCTCCACTGGAGGGTTTTACTCAAGGTTCCGTGGATGTGATGCAATGTGTGCAACTTCTGTTGTATTTTCGGATTTCGTTCTCATATTCATAAGTAAGATCACATTCTAGGTTGGTAAAGTGTGATACTTGTTCTATGACTTATTTCAATGATAATTTTTGTGCGAATAGGTTCTTCACCTTTGAAAGCCATAGATTTTTTTTTTCGAGATTTTAATTCCACGATCTTAACAAATTTTGCTAAGTCTATACGTCGACCTCTGTAGGTCGGCTTCACACTTCTGAATGATAGCTTGGTTATCCGCGAACAGCAGTGAGTTGATGTTAGTGTCCGCATTTAGCCTAATGCCTGAGGTAGTCGAATTTTTCCATGTTCACATGATGTCATCTATGTAGAGATTAAACAAGGTTGGAGATAAACCACAGCTCTGTCTGAGTCCTTTGGTTAGTGTCAATCTCGTTGGTTTTGTGTATAAGGACTTTGGTAGTATAAGGACTGACAAGCCTGGATTCAGGTGTCGGGGAAATCACCTATTTTCCACGATAGACCACACAACAATTTAACAAAATTAGTACTTTATTATTATTTGAAAGGGGAAGATCCTAACAAGAACCCCCCGAGTGAAAAATGTGACCCTGGAATGAAAAAGTGTGTGATCAATTTAAAATTGAAAAGAGAATTTTAAAAAAAGGCTTCACCTCAACCCCGGCTGCGGTGAGGACTTTGTAAACCTAGTGTACGTGTCCCGCCGGATTGTGAAACACTGTAAAACTAGGGAAAGAAGCCAAAAGAAAAAAAAAATTATACATTTTTTTTAAGTTTTTTTTTTTTTTTTTTTTAAGATTTTTTTTTTAAAGATTTTTTTTTTCCTTAAAGATTTTTTTTTTTTTTTTTTTTTTAAGGGAATTTTTTTCTTTTTTTTTTAATAGATTTTTTTTAGGCTTTTTTTTTGGGTAAAAAGTTTTTTTTTTTTTTTTTTAAGGGAATTTTTTTTTTAAGGAATATATATAGATATATATTTTAATTCTTTAGTAGGTACTTTTTTTTTTTTTTTTTTTTTTTAAGGAATATATATATATATTTTTTTTAATTCTTTAGTGGGTAATTTCTTTTTTTTTTTTTTATGATACTTAATCCTACAAAAAATATATTTATGTTAGAAGACACTTTCTAGAAAGCTTGATCACTTTCTATTTCCGGCTGTGTAGATTATTATTATTTTGCGATTTGCAAACCTTTAAAATGAAAGTATTTTTACTCTGCAAACAATTTTATTTTTTTCTTAAATAGGACAAAAATGTCCTTAAAACTTAATTTTCCATGTACCATTCGCTTTTTTTTTTTTTGGGGGGGGAGGGTTAAAGATTTTTTTTTTTTTTTTTAGATTTTTTTTTCCTTAAAAGATTTTTTTTTTTTTTTTTTTTTTTTTAAGGGAATTTTTTTCTTCTTTTTTTTAAATAGATTTTTTTAGGCTTTTTTTTTTGGGGGGGGGGGGGTTAAAAAGTTTTTTTTTTTTTTTTTTTTAAGGGATTTTTTTTTTTTTTTTTTAAGGAGTATATATAGATATATATTTTGAGGTTTTTTTTTTTTTTTTTTTTTTAAGGAATATATATATATATTAATTCTTTAGTAGGTAATTTCTTTTTTTTTTTTTTTTTTTATGATACTTAGTCCTACAAAAAATATATTTATGTTAGAAGACACTTTCTAGAAAGCTTGATCACTTTCTATTTCCGGCTGTGTAGATTATTATTATTTTGCGATTGGCAAACCTTTAAAATGAAAGTATTTTTACTCTGCAAACAATTTTATTTTTTTCTTAAATAGGACAAAAATATCCTTAAAACTTAATTTTCCATGTACCATTCGCTTTTTTTTTTGGGGGGGGGGAGGGTTAAAGATTTTTTTTTTTTTTTTTTAGATTTTTTTTTCCTTAAAAGATTTTTTTTTTTTTTTTTTTTTTTTTAAGGGAATTTTTTTCTTCTTTTTTTTAAATAGATTTTTTTAGGCTTTTTTTTTTGGGGGGGGGGGGGGGTTAAAAAGTTTTTTTTTTTTTTTTTTAAGGGATTTTTTTTTTTTTTTTTTTAAGGAGTATATATAGATATATATTTTGAGGTTTTTTTTTTTTTTTTTTTTTAAGGAATATATATATATATTAATTCTTTAGTAGGTAATTTTTTTTTTTTTTTTTTTTTTTATGATACTTAGTCCTACAAAAAATATATTTATGTTAGAAGACACTTTCTAGAAAGCTTGATCACTTTCTATTTCCGGCTGTGTAGATTATTATTATTTTGCGATTGGCAAACCTTTAAAATGAAAGTATTTTTACTCTGCAAACAATTTTATTTTTTTCTTAAATAGGAGAAAAATATCCTTAAAATTTAATTTTCCATGTACCATTCGCTTTTTTTTTTTTGTCTGATAAAATATTTATTTTTAGATGTCCAGAAGGAGATATAATTATTTTTAAAGATAAGAAGTAAGAACAGTAGCCTTTAAAGTAAAGCAAAAGGTAATCTAAACTTTTCATGTTCTACCTTTGCAGTTTGGAGTGGCGCAGCCTCTCAGCCAAGAGATTTCCAAGAATGAAACTCTGGAAGGCTGGAGAGCCGTCTTTTACAGGCTGGAGAGAAGAATCGTGGGAGAAGGGTGAGTAACACATGAATAATTTCTGGCAAACTTGGAGAAATGTTCATTTATACAGTGTCTACATTGACCACATATTATTCACGGCTGTATAGTTTCCTCTTTTTTTTGTGTTAATAGCAGCCTTTAAGTTGAAAGTTATTTCATCTTACAAACAATTTTACTTTTTCTTCAACAGGATAAAAATATGCTTAAAATTTGATTTTCAATGTAACATTCTTTTTTCATGAAATAAAATGAGTTAAAGTAAATAAAATATTTTTAAAGTTTCCTTTTTTAAAAAATAGACTTATTCTTTAGCATTCTGAGAAAGGTTTCGTGTTCACTTAATTTTTTGAGTGACTGTACGATGTAATTTTTAGATGTCCAGATTTTTTTTTTATTATTATTATTTCGTTGATTTCTATAAAATTCATAATTTTCACATTTTTTTTTTTTTTTCCATGGTAACGAATTTTTTTTAATACTATTTCATATAATAAGTGCCAGTTCTGTAGTCTTTTTTTTTTTTTTTTTTTTTGTGACTTTTTTATTCCCCAAAAAATTTTTCACAATGTCCTTGAATAAAAGCCAAGCATGTTTTCGTAAGAACATTTTCAAACTGGTCATTTTCCATAAGTTTCCGAATGTCTGGACCTATAAATACACCTTTTATTTTAGCATCTGATATTGATGGGAACAAATCTCGGATAAAGGCAAATACTTCACCATCCCGATCACGCCATTTTTACGAAAATTTTTATTAATCTCAGTTTGATGTGGAGTGGTGGGAGTAGTATGTCGGCTGACGCTGAGGTTTGTTAACTACATTTTTATCATCGGGTTCTAGAGATTTCAAGAAGGCCACTTTTTTACATGTTAATGTTTATCTTTTGCACGGCTGTCCTACTTGCCCCAAAAATCCATGAATATTTAGTATAACCTAGTTGCATTCCCAGAAGAATAGAAATTACTTTCAAATCAGCACATATTTTCCATTTGAAATCATATTTCAACTCAAGTAATAGTTTCTTCAAAGTTTCATAAGTTTTTATTGCCCCTGGCGTATATTCTACGGGAATGGAGTTATATATAATATATACGTCCAATATGAATGAGTACTGCTTTTATGCTCACCTTAGAAGCATCAATAGAAAGTCTCCATTCTTCTGGTTTATGACAGATTTAAAGATTCCAAGAGGTTTGGAATGTCGTTGCAAAACAGGTTTCCCCATCTTTTTCATAAAAATTAATAAAGTCTTTATATCTGTCACGATATATGGAAATACGTACACATTCCACATCTGAAGCTTCATGGCAAAAGAAAATGGTGAGCAACTGCTGAGGTTCATCAGACCCGAAACACCCGAAGGCAGAAGACTGACTTAGCTCCTGTGCCTGCAGATTTCAGCTGAGCATAGTGGAGTGGCCTTCACGCCTTGGGTGACCCTACCAGGAGTATACACTCCCGACGTACTTCACCCACTCCGTCCAGGAACACCTTCTAGCCACGTTGAGTAAATCTGCTAGGACTAGAATGAGCTAAGACCCAGGGTATTAAGTAACAAACATATTGAGCATCTGGCGGTGAAGAGCATAATGAGATTGAATATATTGAAATACATAGCTGGCAGAGACTGGGGTGCTGATGCTGCTACACTTAAAACAACCTACAACACTCTGATCAGACCAGTATTAGTACGGATTTCCAATTTACTTCTGTGCTTCTACCACCAACTTGATAAAACTAGATAAAGTCCAGTTGAGTTTTTTGAATCTGAGTTGCAGCCCTTGAGTTTGACGAGAAGCATGGACCTCGCTCAGTATTTTAACAAACTTTTTAGTTACGGTAATCATAATAGAACCTCAGTTTTCTTCAGAAACTGGGTTAATAATCCGAGGCTGAAGAAAGACGGTCCATTTTCTAGATTGCAGTCGATGGACTTCCTGCACCAAAATATCGAGGAACACAGCCTAAAGACTGTCTTTAATCCATTGGAAGATCTGCACGGCGTACACTTTCAGACCGAATTGAGTGCTGGGAATAGTAAACAACATGATTTACCTGAATACCTCTTCCAGCTTACTCTTGAGATCATAAACGAAATTCCAACATCAGCTATACCGGTTTATACGGATAGCAGTAGAGACGACAACTATGCCTGTAGCAGGAGTGTTTTCATTAAGTCATCTCACTCTGTGTAAATTAGTCTAAAAAGTCCAGATTTTTGCTCTGTCTTTAGAGCTGAATTAATTGCAATAAGAGGGGCACTTGTGATCTTTGTTCAGAAACCACATCTGCAGATATTTAGCTCTTGCATGAAGACCTTATTAACTACACCTCTTATTGTTTATGACTTTTTGAAGATCCACGACCTCCTGAACCTGATCTAGCGTGCAGCTAGACCTTGAGGAATATGCCAGAACACACACCTGAAACCTTGATCCAAGAAATTCGGCTTTATTTTTAGTCAGCTCCAAATTACGCACAAGATTATTTAATTCTGCTTGTGTAATCATATAAGGCTCTAAATGTTTCTCAGAAAGAATGTAATCCATAACAATCTCACATTCAAAGCTACAAGTTGACATTCTTCATTTATTAAAGGGCAACTAGCAGGTGGCTGTGGCACTGCCAGGTTGCCACTGAGGTACTGGCCTTAATGCAGAACTGATGTTGGGATAGTGAACATGCTTCTGCTTCTTAAAATTAATTCTTTTTGCAGTTGGAGTCTTACAAAAATAGCAATCCTCTAAATGATCTTCAGGTTCCCTCCAGATCAATAGTACCGCAAATGGCATTTAAATTTCCTTTCCTTTCATCCATTCGCAAAGTCGGGTAGACCAGTTTAAACAACAAAAATGTGGCGCCCAAGGTCGCCAATTTCACAGCCAAAATAATGTTTATATAGGCAGTTTTAATTAACGATGTCATATTTCTTCACCGAGAAATGCTCACAAATAGAACAAAAACTATCACTGGAGTTAACACACTTACGAGAACATTTTCAAAGTGTTCTTTCATCAGTTTATTAATTTCTATACTGATAAGACATTTGTTTCGAATAAAGAGTTTACATTCTCTTTGCGTCAATGTCTGACAAAACAAATGTTAGTGGAGCCACTTTACTTTTTACGGTCATTTGTCTGGTGAAACAAAGCACTTTAAAAAGGCAATAAAATTACGTTTTTTGAAATATTTAAAAGAAGATTTTCTGCAATGCGAACCAACTTCACTTTTAATGAATATTTTCTCAATTTTTACCGACAGTGTTACTTAAATTTGGTAATAGTTCCCAAGAAAAAAATTCTTGTTTATCAGTGATTATTGGTAAAACAAATAACTTCTGGTAGACTTGGAGAAGGGAGCATTTTATGCAGGCGAGTGGGCACCCGGAATTTGATAAGCATTTGGTAATACTAACAAATATTTTGTTAATGTTATGAATCTTTTCTTTTGAATAGTTGAGAAGATTGCAGTGAACTGCGGAACATTTTTCGGTTTTTTTTTTTTTTTTTTTTTTTTAATTCTTTAGTAGATAATTTCAATAAATATCATAATTTGCACTTTTTTCTTGCTCTTACGTACGTTTATTTTTCTTGCTGTTAGGTACTTTTTTTCCCTGTTACGTACGTTACTTTTTTTTTTTTTTTTTTTTTTTTTTTTTTTTTTTAACTATTACATATAAGTGCCAGTTGTGTATATGTCCACTTTTTTTTTTTTTTTTTTTTTTTTTTTAACTGTTACATATAATAAATGCCAGTTTTGTGGCAACATTTTTTTTTTTTTTTTTTTTTTTACGTGCTTGTTTTTTAGAAGACCTTTATGCATTAAGAAAGATAATTTCGGTTCATATATACACGTATTTAATTTTCACCTGAAAAATTGTGTATTATTTTTAGTTGAACTGTTCCTTTGATACATTTTATTGCTGCATCTTATTTAGCTTTTTCAAGATTTTACTTATATATATATATTTACTTTATTTTTGGCAAACATTGAATTCTTAAATTTGTGTGGAGGTTGCATTTGAATTTGAGCGTGTGAAATGTTTTCTCATATACATATAAATGCAAAGAACTTCAAGCGGTTCTTTATTTAATTTAAAACATTTATTTACAAAATTTGTCTTCTAGTTAAAGTTTGCACATGAAAAATTAAAATAATTGAGGGAGACACGAATTACAACGAAAGGATTGTATTTAACGTGGAGGGAAAAAAATTAATGAAAAAAAAAGTTTTACAGTTTATTTTTAGTATTTATTAGCGCAATCTTTTCAAGTAAATTCAGAATAATTAAAGGGTTTTAATTTAGATATACTGATTTTCATTTCTACTTAAAATTTTGACTAACATAATCACTATGGGTTTATAAAAGCATTTTAGAGTGCTTAATTAATTAGAAATAATACCTAACATTTCTTCGATGTAATTAATTTTTCCTCTATAATTAAAAACGTTTTTCAGGTAGATTGGTAATTTATACTAATTATTCCCCTCATCCCAGTCTGAAGTTGCCCCTAGTATTTTTTTTTTTTTTTTTAATAACATTTTTATTAAACTATAAAAATTTATTTATTAAAAAAAATATTTATTAAATTTATTTAATTATTTATTTATTGCACTATGCGCATTTTCAAAATAGATTTGAAAGATATTTTATGTATATACAAAGAGAGAAAGTTTTCTGTATATTCTCATAATATCACAGATATTCAAAAAATGTAACGTTAACTAAATTTATGTATCTCTTCATTTATATATACTATTCGCGACTCTATTTTTTTTTAATTAAATTATTATCAGCATAATAACCTGGTCTTTCTGTCAATTAAGAGGTTGAGATGTTATTTCTGTATCATTAATTCTTAAATTAGCAATGCATTTACTGTATTTCAATGCATGCAAATTATAGTGTAAAAATTTATATGAATGATCAATAAATTCCAGGCATTTTCCTTTTATATAATTTGGATATTGTATTCTTATAAATTTTGAATTTTTTAAATTATCATTATGAATAACTTTCAACATAACTTACTTTCATCGTTTAGTTTTGTTATTAAATATTATTATTATTATTATTTTTTTTTTTTTTTACACATTTATAATAAAAATTTCATAAAACACAATTTCAGTTTCAGGCTTAATGCTTAAATATATTCATACAATTACATAAACGATTTTTTAAGTAAAATATACAAAATTCATAAACATTTTTTTTTTTTTTTTTTTAATCTTTTTATTACAGACGCTATGCACATATATTAGTAAATATGAAAAAGTCTTAGAAGAAAGATACAATTTTAATAGGAAGGAAGACTTAGGCTATTAAATATCATTTACAACTTAAAATATTTAGTTAAGGACTATATATTTTAAATGATATAATACAAAGTACCATGTGTCAAATTTTATAAAATATATAAGGAGATTAGTTACATACAGACCGACTTATTTTTTAAATTTAAAAATTCTTAAAAAATAAAAAAATAAATTGCATATTACGTTAAAATTTAGATGTTAATCAAATAAATTTGCGAAGTCAGGTTATTTGATTCTTACACTGTAAGATTTTTGAGGTATTTATTCATGCTTCTGAAAGGTGTGAAATTGAAAAATCTGGCTTATTATATTTGTCTGTGGATACGGTTAATTTAGGCATCAAGGAACAGAAATAATCATGTTCCAGGGTGATCGAGTACAATTTTAAAATTAGGTGAATAATGTGTATTAAGTGTACAGAAATAAACTTATTCCACTTACATGTATGTATATGTGTCCGAGATTTTATTTAACTGCCGTTTAATGAATGCTATGAATTATATGTTATTCGATTTTCTTCAAAATATTTCTCTTTTTTTTTTCAGAAAAATAAATTTGCTTAAATATATACTGGGAAAAAAGCACAAGTTCATTAAAAACTGGTTACAGAACATTCTACATTGACAAATTTAAAATTCCTTTCAGTCGACTGAAATAAAAAATCACCTAAACAATAAAATTTTAATTAATTTTTCGCGTGATAAACAATTTTTTTCCCCCGAACATGCGTATGTAAGGAAAGTTTTGTGATCATGATAAAGATTAGACTAAGAGATTTTGGTGGGTCAGCCGTTTTGAAGTTCATTCTCGTTATCGTAAGACTGATGTGTGTATGTGTGTGAGTGAACACGATAACGTCTGAACGCCTTGTTTGAAAGAGCTGAAAGTAGTTACATATGCTGTAAGTAACCAAAGCACAAACTATTGATTTTCGTGAATCTAGCACTTACTTTTTTTTTTTTTTTTTAAACAGGGACACAGTGAAAAATTATTTATCATTAGGTTCAAAATCTTTCATGTGCGTTACGTCTAAATACCTTATTCGATTGAACGAAAAAATTATATACATATTAAAGATTATCGTCGTGAGAACTATATAGATTTTGGAGAATCTAGAATTTATTTATATATTTTTGTTTTTTTTTTTTACAGGAAGACAAAAGAAAATTCTTTATCATTATGACCTATTATCTGAGAATATTTGATATGTAATAGCAATAAATTAAACTTTATACTACACGGGATAAATACTTAAATACTTTATTGCAATTTTCTAGTTTAATTCACGACTTCTCATATAATATTTATTTAAACAAGTTAGTTACTTAACGTTCAGAAAGTCGAGTGGAGTCACTCTAGATTTTTTTTTTCGTTTAAAATTAATAAAAAAAAAGGTTCTGATACACTTGCAGAGACTTCCTTTCACTTCAAATGAATAACTGTAGAGCTAGATCAATATTTTTAAGAAGTAAAATATTTGTAAAATTATGAAAAGGAATTATTTGTAAAACTTTTCTTTCTATTAATGATTTAAAACTCAGCACCGGTTTCTTTCAATTATACATTTAAATTGATTATTTCTTTAAAAGAATTCTGCCTTTACAGTTTTTTTTCTCTCTCCTTTTTTTTTTTTTTTTTGGAGAGAGAACGGGGGGAGGAGCAAATTTTGATGAGGAAAGAAAGGTTCAGATGACATGTTAACAATCAATGCTCATATCAGCAGTCGAATACATTGAAGAAATATTATTTTGTTTTATTTTCTATATTTAATTGCTACATTAACTCAATATTTGTCAAATGATATTTTTTAAATTAATCTATAAAATAAAATGTTAGTATTTGTTACTTTTATAGATTCAAAAACTAAGCCAATTTATACGCATTGCGGTTTTTTTTTTTTTCTTCCGATCTGCGTATGGACGATCTGCGTATTCCTGGGAAGTTATGAAGATTTTGTTAAGTTCTATATGACAAACAGAACGGAAGTTAACATTTTAAAAAATTCACAAATTGTACAGTCTACATTTTAAAAATAAATTTGTTATAGGCATTCACTCTAATATCCATTTCCCGAATAAAAAATATCAATGTTTAATCACACTGCTCGGCATGAAAGGTGGGGAAAGGTAATGTTTCTAGAAAACGGTGGGCGACTAGGCAAAAATGGGAGTCATATTTGGATTCAGGAGGTCATTTTACATAACAATCAGCAAGACTGGTATCGGATCTCGAGTTTTTATTTTTTTTATTTATTTTTTATTACTTTTTTTTGGGGGGGCGGGGGCGCAGTGTTATCCAATTGTACTAAAAAACGGTAAATAATACAAGGAATCTGAATTGAATATTTAAATTTACCTGTTCTAATTAATTAAAAAGTTTAGTTAAAATCAACATAACAGCTTTAGAATCCTTTAATATTGCTTTTTTAGTGGCTTAGAATGCTTCGATATTGATTCTATAATTGTTGAAAAAAAAAAAAATAATAATAATAATAATAAATAAACGAACGTTCATTCATTTAGTGACATAAAAAGAAATATTTAACTCGGCCAATAAAACTTAATGGAAGGCTAAAAACGTATAGGATAAGAAATTCTGTTAACTAGCTAACTGATCACAATTTAGATACTTGAAATGTTTATTTTGATTGGCGATTATTTTCAGTGAATCAGAACCACAGCCAAAACACTGGTGCAGAACCGTTGATTAAATTCGAAACTAAAATAAAATAAATTTAAAATAAAATAAATAAGCATTCACATTACGGGACAGCTTTAGTATAAGTCTTACTTTAGGTAAATTTGAAATTGGGCATCGAAGGAGCTCTGGAGTATCTCGCCAAGATACTTATTAACGGAATTGTGATAGTCATTTTAATTCCTTTTTAAAATGACAATGTCTATATATCTATATTAATAAAATCAGATTTGTCTGTAAATTTGTCAGAAAAAATTTTTTTTATAACTTTACGTTTCACACGACATGAAAGTCAAAAATGACTTCAGAAAATTGTGTGTGTTTGCGCGTGCGCGTATCAGTAACGCTATTTTTGTCCGGGTATCACGTGAGAACGGCTGGACGGATTTCAACGACGCTTGGCAAGAATTTAGATCTTTACCCAACTAAAATTATATCCATCGACTTTTTCAAAATTCCCCTTCATTCCTTCCTTTAGGGTGCAAAAGTCAAAAACACGGTTGTAAACATAACTCAACTCCAAATTATTTCACTGTAAAGAAACTGCACATGGAGAGACTATACTTAAGTACAAATAAAACATTACCTGCGATCTGGATTGGTTGGTTGGGTTTTATGTCTCACTAGTGCTGCGCAGATGGGCAACTGGCGACAGTCTGGGACTCACCCCTAGGTCCGGAGACATGCCTTCGCAATTTTGATCCTCCACGGAAGGGATCCTGCGATCTGGGATTTTTTTTTATTATTATTATTGAGTGTGAACGGGGATGGGGGAGGGGACAATTTTTGGCGGGTAATTTCAAGTAATTTCAGATTTTTGAGAAGAACTATCAAATATGGATCAATATTGTTTAAAAAAAACTATGGGAATCCATTAAGATATTTACAAAAACACATTTTTGGTTTTTTTAGATTTGCGGATTTTGGGGGTAAGGGGGTGGGTATGTGTTACGAAGGGCAAATTTGAGGCACCCCCTTTTAGCGCTGAATTTGTTCTGGGAAATTTATGAGGGCTGAATTCACAAAGTTTGGTGCTTGGATTATTTTTTGTATCCGACCCTTTAAGTAACGTAATTTATTTAAATTCCTCCTTTCCACCTGGGGAGCTGGAAGCAAAAAACATTTGTAAGTATAACTCGGCCCCAAATTACTTCACGGTGAAGAAATTGCACATGAAGAGACCAGACTTGAGTATAAAAACATTACGTTTGATTTTAGAATTCTTTTCATTTGAAATTCGTTTTTCGGGTGTAAATTAAGAAATTTCGGATTTTTGAGTAGAGCTCTACTAAAAAATGGTACAAAAGGTATTTAAAATAGCCATGTGTCTTTAGAATATTTCCAAAAACATTTTTTTTTTTTTTTTTATTGGGGGAAGGTATGTGTAACGAAGGAGTAAATTAAACTCGCCCCTTCCCCCTTTAAGCGCTAAATTTGCCATGAACCATGGCAAAAGAAACCCATGGCAGAAACCCACGGGATCTGACGGGTTTTGCAAAACTACGAACTTACCCGCTGATGTGGGAGAAGTAAGAAGCGGATAAGTTGCTGCTGAAGGTAGTAGGGACCCGGACTCCTCCCATCGTGGGCTGTAAACATCTCTATCGAAAACAGCGGGAACATTAACTTAGGTTATTAATTATGATATGGAATCTTGACAACTCATTTAAATAGTGCCCAACGAGGCGGGCAAAGCCTGCTAATATATATATGTATAATTTTGATTTCAGTAAGGAGATTGTACATGCGCATTTTATGGGTAATTCATTTAAATATAGTGACCGGTAATGCCATTAAAGTTCGTTACTCTTACATAAAATGTGTGTGTGCGTGTTAAATATTGTAATAGAATACAGACTAAAAATACAATTACAACTAGAAAATGATTTTGCGTCTTACCACAACATTGGATTTTATTTCACCTGAATTAGTTTCTGCTGGCCAAAAATGCATTTAGTCGTTTATTATTGCAATCCTAAAAAAGGAATAATTATTCCAAATTAATACATGTAGTTATACACTGGTCCTTTAGATTAAAGAAACAGAAAATAAACAAGTAAATTTAAAAATTATGTGGCGGAATTAATTTAAAAAATACGTATGTTTTCATTCGAATAAATCCCCACTACTTAAGATTCTAAATAATTGCTCGTCTAGCTTATTATACTAATATAAAAAGATAACTGGGACATATGTATTTTAAAGTATTTTAATAACGATTTTTTTGTTTCCTTAAAACAAAATCTATAAATTACTTATGACATTACCTTAAGTTTTAATAAAATAAGAAATAAGATAATAAGAAATAAGATAATATAATAAGAAATAAGATAATATAATAAGAAATAATATAATAAAATAAGTTTTAATAAAAAAAAAATATATTTTTTTTTGTTCGCACAACAGTTTTTATTATTTTAAGAAGTAAGCCCTCACCTTTTGGCGTTTCACTAAAACATTACAGTATTCAACAAAGGATACTTACATATTCAAGTTAAAATCGTTTTAATTTTATTATGCGGTTGCGGCACAGGACTTTTTTTTTCTTTTTGCTTAATTTATTGTTTTAGAAGAACGCTTACAGATTTTTTTTTCTGTCCATTATTTGGCGGCACTTGTCCCCAAAGAGTTAAAAAAAAAAAGTCATGAAAATACAAAAACTAATTTTTATTTTCTCGATTTTACAGTTTTTAACGATAAGAAATCCGAATCTCGGAAGCTCAGTTAAACTTAAGACTCTGTAGAGCTTAAAGGGAGTCCATTACCATTGTCGGCAGTGTTAGAACATTATAGACTCCGAAATTCATATTTAATATTAACCTAGAAACTTTTTCATTTAAAGAACTCTCATTTTCAGTACGTGATATGTAGATGTATTAAACTCAATTGTTTCCGCGTTCTCGCCACACCCTGCGGGTTAAATGTAGATGAATCTGATGTATCTTTTTTCGCCTCTGTGAAACTGTTTAGTTTTACGAATGTAAGTGCTTCTTCGAGTAAGAGCGAGCTTCGAGCTCGCTCCATAAAAATAATACTACAATAAATATTCAAGAAATCAATTATTGATTAATTTTTACATGAATACAATTCACCAAAGATTAATATAAAATGTTATAGATTTCATTACAGAATGAGTACTGAGTCCCAGAATAAAAAAACTGGAGAATGCAGACAATCACCAGTCAAGTAAGATAATATAAAAACAGATTTTCCAGTAAGAAGATTTACAGGTAAGCGAAATTTTACTTACCTAATGTCTATTTGACAAGTGATATAATATTGAAAAATAAATATCTCAAGGTAAAGTTTGAATAAGAGGTAAAAACTTACTCACGCATACTTAATAGGTGAATATTTTATTCAAAATAAACTAATAGATTATGAGTATGATTCGATAAACTGTTTTTTCAAAGAAACTATTCTTGCTGAAACAAACAAAAAAAAAAAAAAAAACAGTTGACATTTATATACTTTACATTGAGAAATATCACAAAAAAAAAAAAAAAAAACTGTTTATATTTGTTTATATTTCAAATAAACTATTCTTGGTGAAAAATAAATTACGAACACTGATAACTATCTTTAAAATAAAAAAAAAAAAATAACTGTCTACTTATATACCTATATATTAACGAATTGAAACAAACTGTTGTTTTTTCAAACAGACTATTTTGGAGAAATAAATTAAATAAACAAAATGAACTTATTTAAAGATACCAACATTGAAGCACTAAATGCAAATAATTACGACATATGGAAATTTAGAGTTGAAAGTTTGTTACAAAAAGATGATTTATTCATAGTTATAAGTGATGAGCCTCCAACGCCAATAACCGATACATGGAGGTCTAAGGATCGTAGAGCGCGTGCAATTATAAATTTATTAGTTGATGACTCTCAAATAGTAAACGTTAAGAACCTATCCACAGCTCGTGAATGCTGGGAAGCTCTTAAAAAAATACATGAGAGGTCATCGCTCTCAAGTAAACTATTTCTCCTTCGCAAGTTATATTCCATTAAATTAAGTGAAGGAGGTAATATGACAGAGCATATCACTAAAATATACCAAACGCGCGACAAGCTGATAGCAATTGGTGAACAAATAAGCGATCAGCATCTATCAGCATTAATGCTTTGTTCTCTGCCGCAATCTTATGATGTATTAATTACTTCTTTGGAAAGTAGAGATGAAGCAGACCTTTCTCCCGAGTTTATCCGATCCAAACTGATCGACGAATATTTAAAGAGAGAAGAAAATAAACACGAAAACAATATTTCAGCTTTGAAAATAACTAAAACAAAAAATGAAAACGTGAAATTCTGTAAGTTCTGTAAAAGAAATAATCACGATATCGACGAATGCTGGATTCTAAAGAGAAAAAATAACTCGAGATCCAAACAAAATAATAGATATAACAAAAACAGACAGCCCTTTAGAACTGCAATGTGCTCTCATGATAGAGATAACGCAGACAAAACACAGACTTCGGCAACTGATAAAAATAAATCAAATAAGGTATTTACATTACATATGGGTATGAAATCAGATAAGTGGTATATTGATTCAGGGTGTTCGACACATGTAAGTAACGATAAAAGTAAATTTTATGAATTCTATCCTAGCTCCTCCTGCGTGACGATCGCGAATGGGCAGGAAATAAAATCGTTTGGACATGGATCTGTAAAATTACATACCATAAATTCAAATAATACACAAAACACCATACTGTTAAAAAATGTCTTGTATGTACCGGATATTGAGACAAATCTCATATCTGTGAAAGGGGCAACAGAAAATGGGTGTATAGCAGTATTTAAAGATAGATCATGCAAAATAATGCATGAAGGCGAAACATGTATTGAAGGGTATATCAATAATAATTTATATGAATGTAAAATAAATTCAGATACAACACACACCATAAACATTGTGAAAACGTGCGAAAACAAAAACTGCATAGACAAATGGCATGTTAAATTGGGTCATAGAAATGTTAATCATATAAAACAGTTAGTAAACAAAAACATGGCAACAGGGATTAAACTAGATGATTGCAAACATGATAGTGTATGCGAAACTTGCATATTATCTAAGTTAACTGACAATCCTTATCCCAAAAAGGCTCAATTTAGGGCAACAAAAGTTTTAGAGTTGGTTCACAGCGATTTATGCGGGCCGATGAAAACCCCCACGGTCGGTGGAAAGTATTATTTTTTGACATTTATAGATGACTTGAGTCGATTTACCGTTATATACTTATTAAGAAGTAAGGACGAAGTTTTATCAAAATTAAAACAATACATAGCAATGACTACAAATAAATTCGGGAGAACTTTGCAGGCAATCCGCTCAGACAATGGAGGGGAATACACCGGAAAAGAATTTGATGAATATTTAGGAAAATTAGGAATAGACCATCAATTCACAGTCCCCTATTCGGCTCCTCAGAATGGCGTTTCTGAGCGTAAAAATCGAACTTTGGTTGAGATGGCACGTTGCTTATTAAAAGATGGAAATTTACCGAATTCTTTCTGGGGTGAGGCAATTAATACGGCTGTTTACTTACAGAATAGACTCCCGACTTCCGCGTGTGAATCAACACCCTACGAATTATGGACGGGTCGAAAACCTGACCTGTCAAAATTAAAACCTTTCGGTTGTCGTGCCTATGCTTATGTACAAAAGGTACACAGGGGAAAATTAGATGATACCGCCCAGCAAGGTATATTTGTAGGGTATGATAATAGGAGTAAAGGGTATAGAATTTGTACGAATGGTAAAAACATAATTATAAGTCGTACTGTAAAATTTGTAGAACATGAAAATAAAGAAATAATAAATAATGAAACATTAAAAAATAATGATGAAAGGCCTGATAACATAAAATTATCACCAAAACTGCAGATAATAGACTCGGAAGCAGAAAACACAGATGATAGCAGTTTGTCAGATAATTCACAAGACTTACCGCGAAGATCGCAAAGATCTAATAGGGGGGTACCACCTGATAGATTTACGTTCACAGTAAACAATAAAAGAATTGAAGAACCGAAATGTTGGGACGATATAATGAAAATGAAAAATCCCATAGAGAAAGAAAATTGGATTAAAGCCACGTTAGAGGAAATAAACTCACTTAATGAAAACGAAACATGGGAATTAGTAGAAGCCTCACCAGGAACTAAAGTAATTGGTAGTAAATGGGCATTTAAGGCAAAATTCAATAATCAGGGACTAGTGGAAAAATATAAAGCGAGGTTGGTAGCCAAGGGATTTTCCCAAAAATATGGCGTTGATTATGATGAAACCTTTGCACCTGTTGCATCACACACAACCATAAGAAGTTTTCTAGCAATGTCCCTGTACAAAAATTTAAGTTTAAGACATGTTGACATTAAGACGGCTTTCTTACATGGGGAATTACAGGAGGATGTATATATGCAGCAACCAGAGGGTTATGCTGCACCAGGCGAAGAGCATAAGGTTTGTAAGTTGAAAAAGGCCATCTATGGGTTAAAGCAGGCCGCGAGGGCTTGGAATCAGAAATTAAATGATACATTATGCAAATTAGGTTTCAATCAAAGCCAGTACGATAAATGTCTTTATAAAAGAAAACAAAATAATTCAACAACGTATGTTCTAGTCTATGTTGACGATTTATTAATTGCGGGTGAAAATAAAATTATAAACATGTTAATAGACAAATTGAAAGAAGAATATCCGTTGACAGACTTAGGCGAAGCTAAGTATTATTTAGGTATAAATTTAGAAAGACCCAGTAAAGATACGATAACGCTCGACCAAACAAACAAAATAATGGAACTAATAACCAAATTTGGGCTTGAAAATGCGAAACCGACAGATACTCCCATGGAGCCAGGCTACATAAAGTTAGTCGATAACGAAAACCTTCTACCGCACAACACCCAATACCGACAAGCTATCGGAGCGCTACTCTACATAGCCACGGTATCGCGACCGGACATTAGCGCTGCAGTGGGGATTCTAAGCAGAAGGAATGAGTGTCCCAGATCAAAGGATTGGGAGGCGGTTAAGAGAGTCATACGCTATCTAAAAACAACAATAAACTTAAAATTAACATTTAGCAATAAAGAAGAACCTATCCTGAGGGCATATGCAGATTCAGATTGGGCAAATGATGCATCCGATAGAAGATCAATCGCAGGAAACCTGTTCATGGTCGGAAGAAATCCCATTCAATGGAGCTCAAAGAAACAAAATTGCATCGCTATGTCCTCCGCTGAAGCTGAATATGTGTCCGCAGCGAACGCTGCACAAGAAATAATATACATTAAGAATTTATTGCACGAACTAGATTTAAATCAAGAGGAACCAATAACTTTGTATGAGGATAATATGTCCTGCATTAAATTAGCAGAAAGTGACAAGTACCATCATAAAACGAAGCATATAGATATACGATATCATTTGCTTCGTGAAAACATTAAAGAGAAAAAAATCCAGATGGTTTATAAATCTACAGAAACTATGATTGCAGACATCCTCACAAAGGCTTTACCCAGAACTATCTTTGTTAAACATAGAAACAAACTATTGAACTAAATAAAAAAAAAAGACTTTCAGAGTCTAAGTGGGGATGTTAGAACATTATAGACTCCGAAATTCATATTTAATATTAACCTAGAAACTTTTTCATTTAAAGAACTCTCATTTTCAGTACGTGATATGTAGATGTATTAAACTCAATTGTTTCCGCGTTCTCGCCACACCCTGCGGGTTAAATGTAGATGAATCTGATGTATCTTTTTTCGCCTCTGTGAAACTGTTTAGTTTTACGAATGTAAGTGCTTCTTCGAGTAAGAGCGAGCTTCGAGCTCGCTCCATAAAAATAATACTACAATAAATATTCAAGAAATCAATTATTGATTAATTTTTACATGAATACAATTCACCAAAGATTAATATAAAATGTTATAGATTTCATTACAGAATGAGTACTGAGTCCCAGAATAAAAAAACTGGAGAATGCAGACAATCACCAGTCAAGTAAGATAATATAAAAACAGATTTTCCAGTAAGAAGATTTACAGGTAAGCGAAATTTTACTTACCTAATGTCTATTTGACAAGTGATATAATATTGAAAAATAAATATCTCAAGGTAAAGTTTGAATAAGAGGTAAAAACTTACTCACGCATACTTAATAGGTGAATATTTTATTCAAAATAAACTAATAGGCAGCCCCAAGATAAATTTCATACAAAAGCTTGCATTTCCATTTAATATTTATAAACTGAATTCCATAAGTTTTGTCAAATAAACTAGTAATTCAGGTAACAATTCTTATTTTATTCATTTATATATTTTTTAAAAATAAATTCATGATCCTCAAAATGGTTAAACATCCACAGATATGCAATAAAGGATTTACTTTCTGGCATGTTTAACGCCACTCGAATTCTGAAGGATATCCCCGTCAGGCCACGAGCGCTGCTCAGAAGCGTGTTATGTTTACCAATAAAATCTATTACAATTCCTCAATGATATAATCCTGTAATAAAAATTAAGTAAATTTTAAATACGTTT
Organism: Salticus scenicus; assembly: GCA_963930645.1. Taxonomy (NCBI): domain Eukaryota; kingdom Metazoa; phylum Arthropoda; class Arachnida; order Araneae; family Salticidae; genus Salticus; species Salticus scenicus. The sequence goes on from CAWVNO010000217.1 coordinate 155,705, forward strand.
TCCATAATTTCTAAAAAAAACACTATTTTTAAGTTTTACATCATATTTTACACTGTCAGCCACCGGTGGTTGAAGCGGTCTAGACAGAAAGTTCGGTGTTAGTCGCCGATGGCTAATAAGGCTATCAGTGTGCTTATAGGGCCTACTTAAATGAAAGATTTTGCAATATATTCAAAGAAAAATTATTAAAAATAAAAAACTTTTTTTTTTCCTCCTTGAAAACCAAATACATTTTTAAAAACATTCCAAATTGGTTTAAATAGTTTCTATAAAAAAAAAAAAAAATTATTGCCTAAATATTTTACTGAAAAAAAAAAAAATATTGCCTAAATATTTTACTGAAAAAAAAAAAAAAACTAATCTAGTTCAGGTTTATAAATATTAAATGGAAATATAAGCTCTTATAGGAAACATACTTCAGTTGTACTGTCAAAGGTCTCCATAAGGTATTAAGAAAAATAAATAAAATAATTACATGACAAAAAAGAAATTTTTATGTACCATGTTTACATTTATTTTTTTGAATCATATAAACGCGGCCAAATGCAGCAGGGACTCTGAATAATTGGCTGAAAGTATTTAAAAAAAAAATGCATTGTTACCGTGTTCTGAGCTATTTTGAAAGTTTCAAATGTCTAGCTACTCGGGAAGTTCCATGATTGTTGAATCATATAAAGAGTGCCGAAAGCAGTGAGAATCTTAAAATTTGTATTGTCACCGTGTTATGAGCTATCCTGAAACTTTGAAATGTCTAGCTAATCGGCGAGTAAAATACATTTTCTGTTGAACCATGAACGCTGCCGAATACAGCGGAGCCACGAAACCGTTGAGTAAATGTATTTAAAAAATGCATTGTCGCCGTGTTCTGAGCTATCCTGAAAGTTTCAAATGTATTCGGGTAGTTTGTTAAAAATCGTTTGCAAGACTTGTACTGGACAAACAAACTAGAATCGAAGTTAATAAAAAACATTGTAAAATCATCCGGCGGGTCCGGAATTCTGGTGACCCTTGAGAAAAATGGTGGGCGCAATTTTTGGAAAACTAATGCACCGATTTTGTTGAAATTTCGCACATTTCTTCAAAATAGAGTAGACTTATTTGAAAGAAAGATTTATTATTATTATTACCATTACAAAATTTGTCAGAGTTTTATGCAAAAAACAAAGGGAAAGGAAGACCATTTTCATCAAAAAGCTTTTGATGATAGCTGAAATACCAAATGAAAGAAAGGCTTTAAGCCAAGATAATTTAAATCATTTTAAAATTTTCTATTCATAAATGTTATTTTAACTTAATCAGCAATTTGAAATACATTGCAAAAATAAGGTTTTAATTTATTCATTATATTTATCTATTACTTTTTATTTAAAGAAATAAAAAATATGTATATCTTATGTAAAATGTTCATGTCTGCGAATAAGGAAAATTTATTTTTAAAAAAGAAAAAAAAAAAAAAAAAAAAAAAAAAAAAAATTAGAAAGGAAGATTTAGCGACTTACCTATTGGAAACGAAGAGGGAACAGAAGAGCAAAGTTTGCAGAAGTTGAGGTTTTAACATACTTTAAAATAATGCGACGGGACAAACTTGAAGCAGCAAGTAACATCAATATCCAAGATTAACATTTTGTTTCAAGTTTAGTTTTCTGAAAGTTCTTGCAGGATTATTATTTTTTTTTTTTTTGTTCAATTACATTTTTGTTTTCAATTATTTATATATTTTTATTTAGAAATTAGTAGCCGTAGTTATTTCAAACTTATTGTTCATGGCGTTTCAATTACGTAGATGGTCTTTAATTGAATGAAGCGCATAGATGGATCGAACTGTATTATACACAAGCTATAGAGATTTTATTACTTTGTAAAGAAAAATGTTCAGAAATGATAAGTCTTCCAATAATTTATCTTCAACACATCTAAAAGGATTCAAAGACTGTTCTATTCTCAATCTATCTATTACGTGGCCTTCCTCTGTCTCTTCTCCCCTTTGACTCGTACTTCAGGCCTGCCTTTGTGTCAGTACCCATTCATTCTAAATGTTCTCTCCACTTATTCCTGTAGACTGTATGTATTACTGGCTTATTTTTTCGTTCCTTCCTGATGTCATCATTTCATATTTTAACTCATTATAGATCCTCTATTACAATTAGAGGGGGTGTCCTATATGAACCATGATCTTCCACAATTTTCCTCCATCTACTCGAACAACGGCTTTTTCAAAATCTATGAAAACATCATGAGTTATTAATTTAAATTCGAATCATTATTCGAAGAATTGTTTCATGGTAAATACACTATCATATCCATAATCTACCCTTTCAATAGCCAATCTGATCTTCTAATAATAGTTTATGTGAAATAACTCAGTCTATTGCTTATAATTCTTGAAAAGTTTCTATATCCAGTGTTCAATTGGCTAATACCTCTGCGATTTCCTTTTTTAAAATAAGGAGATAACTTTTATAATTTTCCAGTCAGAAGGAATATTGCATTGTTTCCAGCATAAATTATCAAAAGTAGCAGCCATGTCTTAAAAATAATAGTTTCACTATTTGAATAATTTAAAATTCCATATATTCCTGCGGCTTTTCGATTTTTTTTTTTTTTTTTTTTTTCCCCAGCTTTCAACGCTTCTTCTTGTTTTTTCCTCTTCTGTAGAATCTACTTCATCAGGTTTCCCAACTAGATTTTTTCGACTTACACAGCGTTTATTTGTTCATTGAACCTCAATTCCTTTTATTGTTCGATCCACCCTTTTTCACAACCTTTCCTAATCAGATTAATATTTGCTGTTTCTCATTCCATGCTATGTCTTTCAGTAACATGCGTGAATATTTTAACTATAAATATTTCGTTCATTTCTAACCGACTCATTCATTTTAAATTATTATATAAATATACTTTGATTAAATCGCACAAATTATATTTTTAATAATAAAATTCTTTTATGTCGTATATTCTGGAGACATTAAAAAAAGTGCTGTTTTATTGTTAAAAGATAAACTATGAAGGTTATCCTATATGTTTCATTTTGTATAAATTTCGTCCCTATCTTCTTTTGTATATATTTCTTCTTTACGAATACATGACGCATATTTCATGTTCAAATATTTTGTTAATAAGTGTCAGCCAGAAGAGAGTTCTCTTTCGTGCTGATGCTTACACACTCATTCAAAATTTTCATCAATATTTCACTCCTATCTCATAACATAAAAATATTGTAACTAAAAGTATTTTGTCAATAATAGTCAATATCTTTCATACTCAATAATCGTTAAAATTTTATTTTTTGATTAATTGTTGAAAAGTAGGATTATTTCTTAAGAACATTATCGTGAGAGTGAGAAGTTGAGAAACTTTTCACATTTTTCAGTTCATAAAAATTTTAAAATGTGTTCTCTTAAACGTTGAAATAAATTGTGACGTTGAAATAAAACGTTGAAATAATTTCTTTTAGTTGCAAATTCATTATACTTAAATAAACAATACCTTGAACAAAATATTTATGATCAGTACTATCTTAAAACACGGAAAAGAGTTTGTATTTTATCTCCATGCTTATCTTGCATTCAAAGGTTTACTGGAATTTCAATTTCCTTTGAGATTCACTTCCTTTTGAGAAACACGAAAATTCCAGTACAGAAAGTTTCAAATTATAC
>CAWVNO010000218.1:0-25744 GCA_963930645.1 Salticus scenicus
TTGCTTTGGAATCGGCTTTTGAAAAAAATTCTGTGAAAATCGCAAAAATTTTGGGTATCGAAATCGGGCAAAGTCTGCATAAAAGGGCTCTCCTGGCCAAATGGTTTAACTTTGGCAGGTCCCTGCTGTTCTGTTATGAAACTAGAATATCTTTTGCACATTCTGGAAGTGATTGCGATCGCAAAGCTCTATTAGCTGCTGTGGAATCGACTTTTGAAAATGAGAGGGCGTAAAATTCGACCAAAAAAGTTTGGCGACGATATCGAGCACATGCCTTCATAAAAGGGCTCTCCTGGCCAAATGGTTTAACTTTGGCAGGTCCCTGCTGTTCTGTTATGAAAGTAGACTTCGTGGGGCAGATTCTGGAAGTGATTGCGATCGCAACGCTCTATTAGTTGCTTTGGAATCGGCTTTTGAAAAAAATTCTGTGAAAATCGCAAAAATTTTGGGTATCGAAATCGGGCAAAGTCTGCATAAAAGGGCTCTCCTGGCCAAATGGTTTAACTTTGGCAGGTCCCTGCTGTTCTGTTATGAAACTAGAATATCTTTTGCACATTCTGGAAGTGATTGCGATCGCAAAGCTCTATTAGCTGCTGTGGAATCGACTTTTGAAAATGAGAGGGCGTAAAATTCGACCAAAAAGTTTGGCGACGATATCGAGCACATGCCTTCATAAAAGGGCTCTCCTGGCCAAATGGTTTAACTTTGGCAGGTCCCTGCTGTTCTGTTATGAAAGTAGACTTCGTGGGGCAGATTCTGGAAGTGATTGCGATCGCAAAGCTCTATTAGTTGCTTTGGAATCGGCTTTTGAAAAAAATTCTGTGAAAATCGCAAAAATTTTGGGTATCGAAATCGGGCAAAGTCTGCATAAAAGGGCTCTCCTGGCCAAATGGTTTAACTTTGGCAGGTCCCTGCTGTTCTGTTATGAAACTAGAATATCTTTTGCACATTCTGGAAGTGATTGCGATCGCAAAGCTCTATTAGCTGCTGTGGAATCGACTTTTGAAAATGAGAGGGCGTAAAATTCGACCAAAAAGTTTGGCGACGATATCGAGCACATGCCTTCATAAAAGGGCTCTCCTGGCCAAATGGTTTAACTTTGGCAGGTCCCTGCTGTTCTGTTATGAAAGTAGACTTCGTGGGGCAGATTCTGGAAGTGATTGCGATCGCAAAGCTCTATTAGTTGCTTTGGAATCGGCTTTTGAAAAAAATTCTGTGAAAATCGCAAAAATTTTGGGTATCGAAATCGGGCAAAGTCTGCATAAAAGGGCTCTCCTGGCCAAATGGTTTAACTTTGGCAGGTCCCTGCTGTTCTGTTATGAAACTAGAATATCTTTTGCACATTCTGGAAGTGATTGCGATCGCAAAGCTCTATTAGCTGCTGTGGAATCGACTTTTGAAAATGAGAGGGCGTAAAATTCGACCAAAAAGTTTGGCGACGATATCGAGCACATGCCTTCATAAAAGGGCTCTCCTGGCCAAATGGTTTAACTTTGGCAGGTCCCTGCTGTTCTGTTATGAAAGTAGACTTCGTGGGGCAGATTCTGGAAGTGATTGCGATCGCAAAGCTCTATTAGTTGCTTTGGAATCGGCTTTTGAAAAAAATTCTGTGAAAATCGCAAAAATTTTGGGTATCGAAATCGGGCAAAGTCTGCATAAAAGGGCTCTCCTGGCCAAATGGTTTAACTTTGGCAGGTCCCTGCTGTTCTGTTATGAAACTAGAATATCTTTTGCACATTCTGGAAGTGATTGCGATCGCAAAGCTCTATTAGCTGCTGTGGAATCGACTTTTGAAAATGAGAGGGCGTAAAATTCGACCAAAAAGTTTGGCGACGATATCGAGCACATGCCTTCATAAAAGGGCTCTCCTGGCCAAATGGTTTAACTTTGGCAGGTCCCTGCTGTTCTGTTATGAAAGTAGACTTCGTGGGGCAGATTCTGGAAGTGATTGCGATCGCAAAGCTCTATTAGTTGCTTTGGAATCGGCTTTTGAAAAAAATTCTGTGAAAATCGCAAAAATTTTGGGTATCGAAATCGGGCAAAGTCTGCATAAAAGGGCTCTCCTGGCCAAATGGTTTAACTTTGGCAGGTCCCTGCTGTTCTGTTATGAAACTAGAATATCTTTTGCACATTCTGGAAGTGATTGCGATCGCAAAGCTCTATTAGCTGCTGTGGAATCGACTTTTGAAAATGAGAGGGCGTAAAATTCGACCAAAAAGTTTGGCGACGATATCGAGCACATGCCTTCATAAAAGGGCTCTCCTGGCCAAATGGTTTAACTTTGGCAGGTCCCTGCTGTTCTGTTATGAAAGTAGACTTCGTGGGGCAGATTCTGGAAGTGATTGCGATCGCAAAGCTCTATTAGTTGCTTTGGAATCGGCTTTTGAAAAAAATTCTGTGAAAATCGCAAAAATTTTGGGTATCGAAATCGGGCAAAGTCTGCATAAAAGGGCTCTCCTGGCCAAATGGTTTAACTTTGGCAGGTCCCTGCTGTTCTGTTATGAAACTAGAATATCTTTTGCACATTCTGGAAGTGATTGCGATCGCAAAGCTCTATTAGCTGCTGTGGAATCGACTTTTGAAAATGAGAGGGCGTAAAATTCGACCAAAAAGTTTGGCGACGATATCGAGCACATGCCTTCATAAAAGGGCTCTCCTGGCCAAATGGTTTAACTTTGGCAGGTCCCTGCTGTTCTGTTATGAAAGTAGACTTCGTGGGGCAGATTCTGGAAGTGATTGCGATCGCAAAGCTCTATTAGTTGCTTTGGAATCGGCTTTTGAAAAAAATTCTGTGAAAATCGCAAAAATTTTGGGTATCGAAATCGGGCAAAGTCTGCATAAAAGGGCTCTCCTGGCCAAATGGTTTAACTTTGGCAGGTCCCTGCTGTTCTGTTATGAAACTAGAATATCTTTTGCACATTCTGGAAGTGATTGCGATCGCAAAGCTCTATTAGCTGCTGTGGAATCGACTTTTGAAAATGAGAGGGCGTAAAATTCGACCAAAAAGTTTGGCGACGATATCGAGCACATGCCTTCATAAAAGGGCTCTCCTGGCCAAATGGTTTAACTTTGGCAGGTCCCTGCTGTTCTGTTATGAAAGTAGACTTCGTGGGGCAGATTCTGGAAGTGATTGCGATCGCAAAGCTCTATTAGTTGCTTTGGAATCGGCTTTTGAAAAAAATTCTGTGAAAATCGCAAAAATTTTGGGTATCGAAATCGGGCAAAGTCTGCATAAAAGGGCTCTCCTGGCCAAATGGTTTAACTTTGGCAGGTCCCTGCTGTTCTGTTATGAAACTAGAATATCTTTTGCACATTCTGGAAGTGATTGCGATCGCAAAGCTCTATTAGCTGCTGTGGAATCGACTTTTGAAAATGAGAGGGCGTAAAATTCGACCAAAAAGTTTGGCGACGATATCGAGCACATGCCTTCATAAAAGGGCTCTCCTGGCCAAATGGTTTAACTTTGGCAGGTCCCTGCTGTTCTGTTATGAAAGTAGACTTCGTGGGGCAGATTCTGGAAGTGATTGCGATCGCAAAGCTCTATTAGTTGCTTTGGAATCGGCTTTTGAAAAAAATTCTGTGAAAATCGCAAAAATTTTGGGTATCGAAATCGGGCAAAGTCTGCATAAAAGGGCTCTCCTGGCCAAATGGTTTAACTTTGGCAGGTCCCTGCTGTTCTGTTATGAAACTAGAATATCTTTTGCACATTCTGGAAGTGATTGCGATCGCAAAGCTCTATTAGCTGCTGTGGAATCGACTTTTGAAAATGAGAGGGCGTAAAATTCGACCAAAAAGTTTGGCGACGATATCGAGCACATGCCTTCATAAAAGGGCTCTCCTGGCCAAATGGTTTAACTTTGGCAGGTCCCTGCTGTTCTGTTATGAAAGTAGACTTCGTGGGGCAGATTCTGGAAGTGATTGCGATCGCAAAGCTCTATTAGTTGCTTTGGAATCGGCTTTTGAAAAAAATTCTGTGAAAATCGCAAAAATTTTGGGTATCGAAATCGGGCAAAGTCTGCATAAAAGGGCTCTCCTGGCCAAATGGTTTAACTTTGGCAGGTCCCTGCTGTTCTGTTATGAAACTAGAATATCTTTTGCACATTCTGGAAGTGATTGCGATCGCAAAGCTCTATTAGCTGCTGTGGAATCGACTTTTGAAAATGAGAGGGCGTAAAATTCGACCAAAAAGTTTGGCGACGATATCGAGCACATGCCTTCATAAAAGGGCTCTCCTGGCCAAATGGTTTAACTTTGGCAGGTCCCTGCTGTTCTGTTATGAAAGTAGACTTCGTGGGGCAGATTCTGGAAGTGATTGCGATCGCAAAGCTCTATTAGTTGCTTTGGAATCGGCTTTTGAAAAAAATTCTGTGAAAATCGCAAAAATTTTGGGTATCGAAATCGGGCAAAGTCTGCATAAAAGGGCTCTCCTGGCCAAATGGTTTAACTTTGGCAGGTCCCTGCTGTTCTGTTATGAAACTAGAATATCTTTTGCACATTCTGGAAGTGATTGCGATCGCAAAGCTCTATTAGCTGCTGTGGAATCGACTTTTGAAAATGAGAGGGCGTAAAATTCGACCAAAAAGTTTGGCGACGATATCGAGCACATGCCTTCATAAAAGGGCTCTCCTGGCCAAATGGTTTAACTTTGGCAGGTCCCTGCTGTTCTGTTATGAAAGTAGACTTCGTGGGGCAGATTCTGGAAGTGATTGCGATCGCAAAGCTCTATTAGTTGCTTTGGAATCGGCTTTTGAAAAAAATTCTGTGAAAATCGCAAAAATTTTGGGTATCGAAATCGGGCAAAGTCTGCATAAAAGGGCTCTCCTGGCCAAATGGTTTAACTTTGGCAGGTCCCTGCTGTTCTGTTATGAAACTAGAATATCTTTTGCACATTCTGGAAGTGATTGCGATCGCAAAGCTCTATTAGCTGCTGTGGAATCGACTTTTGAAAATGAGAGGGCGTAAAATTCGACCAAAAAGTTTGGCGACGATATCGAGCACATGCCTTCATAAAAGGGCTCTCCTGGCCAAATGGTTTAACTTTGGCAGGTCCCTGCTGTTCTGTTATGAAAGTAGACTTCGTGGGGCAGATTCTGGAAGTGATTGCGATCGCAAAGCTCTATTAGTTGCTTTGGAATCGGCTTTTGAAAAAAATTCTGTGAAAATCGCAAAAATTTTGGGTATCGAAATCGGGCAAAGTCTGCATAAAAGGGCTCTCCTGGCCAAATGGTTTAACTTTGGCAGGTCCCTGCTGTTCTGTTATGAAACTAGAATATCTTTTGCACATTCTGGAAGTGATTGCGATCGCAAAGCTCTATTAGCTGCTGTGGAATCGACTTTTGAAAATGAGAGGGCGTAAAATTCGACCAAAAAGTTTGGCGACGATATCGAGCACATGCCTTCATAAAAGGGCTCTCCTGGCCAAATGGTTTAACTTTGGCAGGTCCCTGCTGTTCTGTTATGAAAGTAGACTTCGTGGGGCAGATTCTGGAAGTGATTGCGATCGCAAAGCTCTATTAGTTGCTTTGGAATCGGCTTTTGAAAAAAATTCTGTGAAAATCGCAAAAATTTTGGGTATCGAAATCGGGCAAAGTCTGCATAAAAGGGCTCTCCTGGCCAAATGGTTTAACTTTGGCAGGTCCCTGCTGTTCTGTTATGAAACTAGAATATCTTTTGCACATTCTGGAAGTGATTGCGATCGCAAAGCTCTATTAGCTGCTGTGGAATCGACTTTTGAAAATGAGAGGGCGTAAAATTCGACCAAAAAGTTTGGCGACGATATCGAGCACATGCCTTCATAAAAGGGCTCTCCTGGCCAAATGGTTTAACTTTGGCAGGTCCCTGCTGTTCTGTTATGAAAGTAGACTTCGTGGGGCAGATTCTGGAAGTGATTGCGATCGCAAAGCTCTATTAGTTGCTTTGGAATCGGCTTTTGAAAAAAATTCTGTGAAAATCGCAAAAATTTTGGGTATCGAAATCGGGCAAAGTCTGCATAAAAGGGCTCTCCTGGCCAAATGGTTTAACTTTGGCAGGTCCCTGCTGTTCTGTTATGAAACTAGAATATCTTTTGCACATTCTGGAAGTGATTGCGATCGCAAAGCTCTATTAGCTGCTGTGGAATCGACTTTTGAAAATGAGAGGGCGTAAAATTCGACCAAAAAGTTTGGCGACGATATCGAGCACATGCCTTCATAAAAGGGCTCTCCTGGCCAAATGGTTTAACTTTGGCAGGTCCCTGCTGTTCTGTTATGAAAGTAGACTTCGTGGGGCAGATTCTGGAAGTGATTGCGATCGCAAAGCTCTATTAGTTGCTTTGGAATCGGCTTTTGAAAAAAATTCTGTGAAAATCGCAAAAATTTTGGGTATCGAAATCGGGCAAAGTCTGCATAAAAGGGCTCTCCTGGCCAAATGGTTTAACTTTGGCAGGTCCCTGCTGTTCTGTTATGAAACTAGAATATCTTTTGCACATTCTGGAAGTGATTGCGATCGCAAAGCTCTATTAGCTGCTGTGGAATCGACTTTTGAAAATGAGAGGGCGTAAAATTCGACCAAAAAGTTTGGCGACGATATCGAGCACATGCCTTCATAAAAGGGCTCTCCTGGCCAAATGGTTTAACTTTGGCAGGTCCCTGCTGTTCTGTTATGAAAGTAGACTTCGTGGGGCAGATTCTGGAAGTGATTGCGATCGCAAAGCTCTATTAGTTGCTTTGGAATCGGCTTTTGAAAAAAATTCTGTGAAAATCGCAAAAATTTTGGGTATCGAAATCGGGCAAAGTCTGCATAAAAGGGCTCTCCTGGCCAAATGGTTTAACTTTGGCAGGTCCCTGCTGTTCTGTTATGAAACTAGAATATCTTTTGCACATTCTGGAAGTGATTGCGATCGCAAAGCTCTATTAGCTGCTGTGGAATCGACTTTTGAAAATGAGAGGGCGTAAAATTCGACCAAAAAGTTTGGCGACGATATCGAGCACATGCCTTCATAAAAGGGCTCTCCTGGCCAAATGGTTTAACTTTGGCAGGTCCCTGCTGTTCTGTTATGAAAGTAGACTTCGTGGGGCAGATTCTGGAAGTGATTGCGATCGCAAAGCTCTATTAGTTGCTTTGGAATCGGCTTTTGAAAAAAATTCTGTGAAAATCGCAAAAATTTTGGGTATCGAAATCGGGCAAAGTCTGCATAAAAGGGCTCTCCTGGCCAAATGGTTTAACTTTGGCAGGTCCCTGCTGTTCTGTTATGAAACTAGAATATCTTTTGCACATTCTGGAAGTGATTGCGATCGCAAAGCTCTATTAGCTGCTGTGGAATCGACTTTTGAAAATGAGAGGGCGTAAAATTCGACCAAAAAGTTTGGCGACGATATCGAGCACATGCCTTCATAAAAGGGCTCTCCTGGCCAAATGGTTTAACTTTGGCAGGTCCCTGCTGTTCTGTTATGAAAGTAGACTTCGTGGGGCAGATTCTGGAAGTGATTGCGATCGCAAAGCTCTATTAGTTGCTTTGGAATCGGCTTTTGAAAAAAATTCTGTGAAAATCGCAAAAATTTTGGGTATCGAAATCGGGCAAAGTCTGCATAAAAGGGCTCTCCTGGCCAAATGGTTTAACTTTGGCAGGTCCCTGCTGTTCTGTTATGAAACTAGAATATCTTTTGCACATTCTGGAAGTGATTGCGATCGCAAAGCTCTATTAGCTGCTGTGGAATCGACTTTTGAAAATGAGAGGGCGTAAAATTCGACCAAAAAGTTTGGCGACGATATCGAGCACATGCCTTCATAAAAGGGCTCTCCTGGCCAAATGGTTTAACTTTGGCAGGTCCCTGCTGTTCTGTTATGAAAGTAGACTTCGTGGGGCAGATTCTGGAAGTGATTGCGATCGCAAAGCTCTATTAGTTGCTTTGGAATCGGCTTTTGAAAAAAATTCTGTGAAAATCGCAAAAATTTTGGGTATCGAAATCGGGCAAAGTCTGCATAAAAGGGCTCTCCTGGCCAAATGGTTTAACTTTGGCAGGTCCCTGCTGTTCTGTTATGAAACTAGAATATCTTTTGCACATTCTGGAAGTGATTGCGATCGCAAAGCTCTATTAGCTGCTGTGGAATCGACTTTTGAAAATGAGAGGGCGTAAAATTCGACCAAAAAGTTTGGCGACGATATCGAGCACATGCCTTCATAAAAGGGCTCTCCTGGCCAAATGGTTTAACTTTGGCAGGTCCCTGCTGTTCTGTTATGAAAGTAGACTTCGTGGGGCAGATTCTGGAAGTGATTGCGATCGCAAAGCTCTATTAGTTGCTTTGGAATCGGCTTTTGAAAAAAATTCTGTGAAAATCGCAAAAATTTTGGGTATCGAAATCGGGCAAAGTCTGCATAAAAGGGCTCTCCTGGCCAAATGGTTTAACTTTGGCAGGTCCCTGCTGTTCTGTTATGAAACTAGAATATCTTTTGCACATTCTGGAAGTGATTGCGATCGCAAAGCTCTATTAGCTGCTGTGGAATCGACTTTTGAAAATGAGAGGGCGTAAAATTCGACCAAAAAGTTTGGCGACGATATCGAGCACATGCCTTCATAAAAGGGCTCTCCTGGCCAAATGGTTTAACTTTGGCAGGTCCCTGCTGTTCTGTTATGAAAGTAGACTTCGTGGGGCAGATTCTGGAAGTGATTGCGATCGCAAAGCTCTATTAGTTGCTTTGGAATCGGCTTTTGAAAAAAATTCTGTGAAAATCGCAAAAATTTTGGGTATCGAAATCGGGCAAAGTCTGCATAAAAGGGCTCTCCTGGCCAAATGGTTTAACTTTGGCAGGTCCCTGCTGTTCTGTTATGAAACTAGAATATCTTTTGCACATTCTGGAAGTGATTGCGATCGCAAAGCTCTATTAGCTGCTGTGGAATCGACTTTTGAAAATGAGAGGGCGTAAAATTCGACCAAAAAGTTTGGCGACGATATCGAGCACATGCCTTCATAAAAGGGCTCTCCTGGCCAAATGGTTTAACTTTGGCAGGTCCCTGCTGTTCTGTTATGAAAGTAGACTTCGTGGGGCAGATTCTGGAAGTGATTGCGATCGCAAAGCTCTATTAGTTGCTTTGGAATCGGCTTTTGAAAAAAATTCTGTGAAAATCGCAAAAATTTTGGGTATCGAAATCGGGCAAAGTCTGCATAAAAGGGCTCTCCTGGCCAAATGGTTTAACTTTGGCAGGTCCCTGCTGTTCTGTTATGAAACTAGAATATCTTTTGCACATTCTGGAAGTGATTGCGATCGCAAAGCTCTATTAGCTGCTGTGGAATCGACTTTTGAAAATGAGAGGGCGTAAAATTCGACCAAAAAGTTTGGCGACGATATCGAGCACATGCCTTCATAAAAGGGCTCTCCTGGCCAAATGGTTTAACTTTGGCAGGTCCCTGCTGTTCTGTTATGAAAGTAGACTTCGTGGGGCAGATTCTGGAAGTGATTGCGATCGCAAAGCTCTATTAGTTGCTTTGGAATCGGCTTTTGAAAAAAATTCTGTGAAAATCGCAAAAATTTTGGGTATCGAAATCGGGCAAAGTCTGCATAAAAGGGCTCTCCTGGCCAAATGGTTTAACTTTGGCAGGTCCCTGCTGTTCTGTTATGAAACTAGAATATCTTTTGCACATTCTGGAAGTGATTGCGATCGCAAAGCTCTATTAGCTGCTGTGGAATCGACTTTTGAAAATGAGAGGGCGTAAAATTCGACCAAAAAGTTTGGCGACGATATCGAGCACATGCCTTCATAAAAGGGCTCTCCTGGCCAAATGGTTTAACTTTGGCAGGTCCCTGCTGTTCTGTTATGAAAGTAGACTTCGTGGGGCAGATTCTGGAAGTGATTGCGATCGCAAAGCTCTATTAGTTGCTTTGGAATCGGCTTTTGAAAAAAATTCTGTGAAAATCGCAAAAATTTTGGGTATCGAAATCGGGCAAAGTCTGCATAAAAGGGCTCTCCTGGCCAAATGGTTTAACTTTGGCAGGTCCCTGCTGTTCTGTTATGAAACTAGAATATCTTTTGCACATTCTGGAAGTGATTGCGATCGCAAAGCTCTATTAGCTGCTGTGGAATCGACTTTTGAAAATGAGAGGGCGTAAAATTCGACCAAAAAGTTTGGCGACGATATCGAGCACATGCCTTCATAAAAGGGCTCTCCTGGCCAAATGGTTTAACTTTGGCAGGTCCCTGCTGTTCTGTTATGAAAGTAGACTTCGTGGGGCAGATTCTGGAAGTGATTGCGATCGCAAAGCTCTATTAGTTGCTTTGGAATCGGCTTTTGAAAAAAATTCTGTGAAAATCGCAAAAATTTTGGGTATCGAAATCGGGCAAAGTCTGCATAAAAGGGCTCTCCTGGCCAAATGGTTTAACTTTGGCAGGTCCCTGCTGTTCTGTTATGAAACTAGAATATCTTTTGCACATTCTGGAAGTGATTGCGATCGCAAAGCTCTATTAGCTGCTGTGGAATCGACTTTTGAAAATGAGAGGGCGTAAAATTCGACCAAAAAGTTTGGCGACGATATCGAGCACATGCCTTCATAAAAGGGCTCTCCTGGCCAAATGGTTTAACTTTGGCAGGTCCCTGCTGTTCTGTTATGAAAGTAGACTTCGTGGGGCAGATTCTGGAAGTGATTGCGATCGCAAAGCTCTATTAGTTGCTTTGGAATCGGCTTTTGAAAAAAATTCTGTGAAAATCGCAAAAATTTTGGGTATCGAAATCGGGCAAAGTCTGCATAAAAGGGCTCTCCTGGCCAAATGGTTTAACTTTGGCAGGTCCCTGCTGTTCTGTTATGAAACTAGAATATCTTTTGCACATTCTGGAAGTGATTGCGATCGCAAAGCTCTATTAGCTGCTGTGGAATCGACTTTTGAAAATGAGAGGGCGTAAAATTCGACCAAAAAGTTTGGCGACGATATCGAGCACATGCCTTCATAAAAGGGCTCTCCTGGCCAAATGGTTTAACTTTGGCAGGTCCCTGCTGTTCTGTTATGAAAGTAGACTTCGTGGGGCAGATTCTGGAAGTGATTGCGATCGCAAAGCTCTATTAGTTGCTTTGGAATCGGCTTTTGAAAAAAATTCTGTGAAAATCGCAAAAATTTTGGGTATCGAAATCGGGCAAAGTCTGCATAAAAGGGCTCTCCTGGCCAAATGGTTTAACTTTGGCAGGTCCCTGCTGTTCTGTTATGAAACTAGAATATCTTTTGCACATTCTGGAAGTGATTGCGATCGCAAAGCTCTATTAGCTGCTGTGGAATCGACTTTTGAAAATGAGAGGGCGTAAAATTCGACCAAAAAGTTTGGCGACGATATCGAGCACATGCCTTCATAAAAGGGCTCTCCTGGCCAAATGGTTTAACTTTGGCAGGTCCCTGCTGTTCTGTTATGAAAGTAGACTTCGTGGGGCAGATTCTGGAAGTGATTGCGATCGCAAAGCTCTATTAGTTGCTTTGGAATCGGCTTTTGAAAAAAATTCTGTGAAAATCGCAAAAATTTTGGGTATCGAAATCGGGCAAAGTCTGCATAAAAGGGCTCTCCTGGCCAAATGGTTTAACTTTGGCAGGTCCCTGCTGTTCTGTTATGAAACTAGAATATCTTTTGCACATTCTGGAAGTGATTGCGATCGCAAAGCTCTATTAGCTGCTGTGGAATCGACTTTTGAAAATGAGAGGGCGTAAAATTCGACCAAAAAGTTTGGCGACGATATCGAGCACATGCCTTCATAAAAGGGCTCTCCTGGCCAAATGGTTTAACTTTGGCAGGTCCCTGCTGTTCTGTTATGAAAGTAGACTTCGTGGGGCAGATTCTGGAAGTGATTGCGATCGCAAAGCTCTATTAGTTGCTTTGGAATCGGCTTTTGAAAAAAATTCTGTGAAAATCGCAAAAATTTTGGGTATCGAAATCGGGCAAAGTCTGCATAAAAGGGCTCTCCTGGCCAAATGGTTTAACTTTGGCAGGTCCCTGCTGTTCTGTTATGAAACTAGAATATCTTTTGCACATTCTGGAAGTGATTGCGATCGCAAAGCTCTATTAGCTGCTGTGGAATCGACTTTTGAAAATGAGAGGGCGTAAAATTCGACCAAAAAGTTTGGCGACGATATCGAGCACATGCCTTCATAAAAGGGCTCTCCTGGCCAAATGGTTTAACTTTGGCAGGTCCCTGCTGTTCTGTTATGAAAGTAGACTTCGTGGGGCAGATTCTGGAAGTGATTGCGATCGCAAAGCTCTATTAGTTGCTTTGGAATCGGCTTTTGAAAAAAATTCTGTGAAAATCGCAAAAATTTTGGGTATCGAAATCGGGCAAAGTCTGCATAAAAGGGCTCTCCTGGCCAAATGGTTTAACTTTGGCAGGTCCCTGCTGTTCTGTTATGAAACTAGAATATCTTTTGCACATTCTGGAAGTGATTGCGATCGCAAAGCTCTATTAGCTGCTGTGGAATCGACTTTTGAAAATGAGAGGGCGTAAAATTCGACCAAAAAGTTTGGCGACGATATCGAGCACATGCCTTCATAAAAGGGCTCTCCTGGCCAAATGGTTTAACTTTGGCAGGTCCCTGCTGTTCTGTTATGAAAGTAGACTTCGTGGGGCAGATTCTGGAAGTGATTGCGATCGCAAAGCTCTATTAGTTGCTTTGGAATCGGCTTTTGAAAAAAATTCTGTGAAAATCGCAAAAATTTTGGGTATCGAAATCGGGCAAAGTCTGCATAAAAGGGCTCTCCTGGCCAAATGGTTTAACTTTGGCAGGTCCCTGCTGTTCTGTTATGAAACTAGAATATGTTTTGCACATTCTGGAAGTGATTGCGATCGCAAAGCTCTATTAGCTGCTGTGGAATCGACTTTTGAAAATGAGAGGGCGTAAAATTCGACCAAAAAGTTTGGCGACGATATCGAGCACATGCCTTCATAAAAGGGCTCTCCTGGCCAAATGGTTTAACTTTGGCAGGTCCCTGCTGTTCTGTTATGAAAGTAGACTTCGTGGGGCAGATTCTGGAAGTGATTGCGATCGCAAAGCTCTATTAGTTGCTTTGGAATCGGCTTTTGAAAAAAATTCTGTGAAAATCGCAAAAATTTTGGGTATCGAAATCGGGCAAAGTCTGCATAAAAGGGCTCTCCTGGCCAAATGGTTTAACTTTGGCAGGTCCCTGCTGTTCTGTTATGAAACTAGAATATGTTTTGCACATTCTGGAAGTGATTGCGATCGCAAAGCTCTATTAGCTGCTGTGGAATCGACTTTTGAAAATGAGAGGGCGTAAAATTCGACCAAAAAGTTTGGCGACGATATCGAGCACATGCCTTCATAAAAGGGCTCTCCTGGCCAAATGGTTTAACTTTGGCAGGTCCCTGCTGTTCTGTTATGAAAGTAGACTTCGTGGGGCAGATTCTGGAAGTGATTGCGATCGCAAAGCTCTATTAGTTGCTTTGGAATCGGCTTTTGAAAAAAATTCTGTGAAAATCGCAAAAATTTTGGGTATCGAAATCGGGCAAAGTCTGCATAAAAGGGCTCTCCTGGCCAAATGGTTTAACTTTGGCAGGTCCCTGCTGTTCTGTTATGAAACTAGAATATCTTTTGCACATTCTGGAAGTGATTGCGATCGCAAAGCTCTATTAGCTGCTGTGGAATCGACTTTTGAAAATGAGAGGGCGTAAAATTCGACCAAAAAGTTTGGCGACGATATCGAGCACATGCCTTCATAAAAGGGCTCTCCTGGCCAAATGGTTTAACTTTGGCAGGTCCCTGCTGTTCTGTTATGAAAGTAGACTTCGTGGGGCAGATTCTGGAAGTGATTGCGATCGCAAAGCTCTATTAGTTGCTTTGGAATCGGCTTTTGAAAAAAATTCTGTGAAAATCGCAAAAATTTTGGGTATCGAAATCGGGCAAAGTCTGCATAAAAGGGCTCTCCTGGCCAAATGGTTTAACTTTGGCAGGTCCCTGCTGTTCTGTTATGAAACTAGAATATCTTTTGCACATTCTGGAAGTGATTGCGATCGCAAAGCTCTATTAGCTGCTGTGGAATCGACTTTTGAAAATGAGAGGGCGTAAAATTCGACCAAAAAGTTTGGCGACGATATCGAGCACATGCCTTCATAAAAGGGCTCTCCTGGCCAAATGGTTTAACTTTGGCAGGTCCCTGCTGTTCTGTTATGAAAGTAGACTTCGTGGGGCAGATTCTGGAAGTGATTGCGATCGCAAAGCTCTATTAGTTGCTTTGGAATCGGCTTTTGAAAAAAATTCTGTGAAAATCGCAAAAATTTTGGGTATCGAAATCGGGCAAAGTCTGCATAAAAGGGCTCTCCTGGCCAAATGGTTTAACTTTGGCAGGTCCCTGCTGTTCTGTTATGAAACTAGAATATCTTTTGCACATTCTGGAAGTGATTGCGATCGCAAAGCTCTATTAGCTGCTGTGGAATCGACTTTTGAAAATGAGAGGGCGTAAAATTCGACCAAAAAGTTTGGCGACGATATCGAGCACATGCCTTCATAAAAGGGCTCTCCTGGCCAAATGGTTTAACTTTGGCAGGTCCCTGCTGTTCTGTTATGAAAGTAGACTTCGTGGGGCAGATTCTGGAAGTGATTGCGATCGCAAAGCTCTATTAGTTGCTTTGGAATCGGCTTTTGAAAAAAATTCTGTGAAAATCGCAAAAATTTTGGGTATCGAAATCGGGCAAAGTCTGCATAAAAGGGCTCTCCTGGCCAAATGGTTTAACTTTGGCAGGTCCCTGCTGTTCTGTTATGAAACTAGAATATCTTTTGCACATTCTGGAAGTGATTGCGATCGCAAAGCTCTATTAGCTGCTGTGGAATCGACTTTTGAAAATGAGAGGGCGTAAAATTCGACCAAAAAGTTTGGCGACGATATCGAGCACATGCCTTCATAAAAGGGCTCTCCTGGCCAAATGGTTTAACTTTGGCAGGTCCCTGCTGTTCTGTTATGAAAGTAGACTTCGTGGGGCAGATTCTGGAAGTGATTGCGATCGCAAAGCTCTATTAGTTGCTTTGGAATCGGCTTTTGAAAAAAATTCTGTGAAAATCGCAAAAATTTTGGGTATCGAAATCGGGCAAAGTCTGCATAAAAGGGCTCTCCTGGCCAAATGGTTTAACTTTGGCAGGTCCCTGCTGTTCTGTTATGAAACTAGAATATCTTTTGCACATTCTGGAAGTGATTGCGATCGCAAAGCTCTATTAGCTGCTGTGGAATCGACTTTTGAAAATGAGAGGGCGTAAAATTCGACCAAAAAGTTTGGCGACGATATCGAGCACATGCCTTCATAAAAGGGCTCTCCTGGCCAAATGGTTTAACTTTGGCAGGTCCCTGCTGTTCTGTTATGAAAGTAGACTTCGTGGGGCAGATTCTGGAAGTGATTGCGATCGCAAAGCTCTATTAGTTGCTTTGGAATCGGCTTTTGAAAAAAATTCTGTGAAAATCGCAAAAATTTTGGGTATCGAAATCGGGCAAAGTCTGCATAAAAGGGCTCTCCTGGCCAAATGGTTTAACTTTGGCAGGTCCCTGCTGTTCTGTTATGAAACTAGAATATCTTTTGCACATTCTGGAAGTGATTGCGATCGCAAAGCTCTATTAGCTGCTGTGGAATCGACTTTTGAAAATGAGAGGGCGTAAAATTCGACCAAAAAGTTTGGCGACGATATCGAGCACATGCCTTCATAAAAGGGCTCTCCTGGCCAAATGGTTTAACTTTGGCAGGTCCCTGCTGTTCTGTTATGAAAGTAGACTTCGTGGGGCAGATTCTGGAAGTGATTGCGATCGCAAAGCTCTATTAGTTGCTTTGGAATCGGCTTTTGAAAAAAATTCTGTGAAAATCGCAAAAATTTTGGGTATCGAAATCGGGCAAAGTCTGCATAAAAGGGCTCTCCTGGCCAAATGGTTTAACTTTGGCAGGTCCCTGCTGTTCTGTTATGAAACTAGAATATCTTTTGCACATTCTGGAAGTGATTGCGATCGCAAAGCTCTATTAGCTGCTGTGGAATCGACTTTTGAAAATGAGAGGGCGTAAAATTCGACCAAAAAGTTTGGCGACGATATCGAGCACATGCCTTCATAAAAGGGCTCTCCTGGCCAAATGGTTTAACTTTGGCAGGTCCCTGCTGTTCTGTTATGAAAGTAGACTTCGTGGGGCAGATTCTGGAAGTGATTGCGATCGCAAAGCTCTATTAGTTGCTTTGGAATCGGCTTTTGAAAAAAATTCTGTGAAAATCGCAAAAATTTTGGGTATCGAAATCGGGCAAAGTCTGCATAAAAGGGCTCTCCTGGCCAAATGGTTTAACTTTGGCAGGTCCCTGCTGTTCTGTTATGAAACTAGAATATCTTTTGCACATTCTGGAAGTGATTGCGATCGCAAAGCTCTATTAGCTGCTGTGGAATCGACTTTTGAAAATGAGAGGGCGTAAAATTCGACCAAAAAGTTTGGCGACGATATCGAGCACATGCCTTCATAAAAGGGCTCTCCTGGCCAAATGGTTTAACTTTGGCAGGTCCCTGCTGTTCTGTTATGAAAGTAGACTTCGTGGGGCAGATTCTGGAAGTGATTGCGATCGCAAAGCTCTATTAGTTGCTTTGGAATCGGCTTTTGAAAAAAATTCTGTGAAAATCGCAAAAATTTTGGGTATCGAAATCGGGCAAAGTCTGCATAAAAGGGCTCTCCTGGCCAAATGGTTTAACTTTGGCAGGTCCCTGCTGTTCTGTTATGAAACTAGAATATCTTTTGCACATTCTGGAAGTGATTGCGATCGCAAAGCTCTATTAGCTGCTGTGGAATCGACTTTTGAAAATGAGAGGGCGTAAAATTCGACCAAAAAGTTTGGCGACGATATCGAGCACATGCCTTCATAAAAGGGCTCTCCTGGCCAAATGGTTTAACTTTGGCAGGTCCCTGCTGTTCTGTTATGAAAGTAGACTTCGTGGGGCAGATTCTGGAAGTGATTGCGATCGCAAAGCTCTATTAGTTGCTTTGGAATCGGCTTTTGAAAAAAATTCTGTGAAAATCGCAAAAATTTTGGGTATCGAAATCGGGCAAAGTCTGCATAAAAGGGCTCTCCTGGCCAAATGGTTTAACTTTGGCAGGTCCCTGCTGTTCTGTTATGAAACTAGAATATCTTTTGCACATTCTGGAAGTGATTGCGATCGCAAAGCTCTATTAGCTGCTGTGGAATCGACTTTTGAAAATGAGAGGGCGTAAAATTCGACCAAAAAGTTTGGCGACGATATCGAGCACATGCCTTCATAAAAGGGCTCTCCTGGCCAAATGGTTTAACTTTGGCAGGTCCCTGCTGTTCTGTTATGAAAGTAGACTTCGTGGGGCAGATTCTGGAAGTGATTGCGATCGCAAAGCTCTATTAGTTGCTTTGGAATCGGCTTTTGAAAAAAATTCTGTGAAAATCGCAAAAATTTTGGGTATCGAAATCGGGCAAAGTCTGCATAAAAGGGCTCTCCTGGCCAAATGGTTTAACTTTGGCAGGTCCCTGCTGTTCTGTTATGAAACTAGAATATCTTTTGCACATTCTGGAAGTGATTGCGATCGCAAAGCTCTATTAGCTGCTGTGGAATCGACTTTTGAAAATGAGAGGGCGTAAAATTCGACCAAAAAGTTTGGCGACGATATCGAGCACATGCCTTCATAAAAGGGCTCTCCTGGCCAAATGGTTTAACTTTGGCAGGTCCCTGCTGTTCTGTTATGAAAGTAGACTTCGTGGGGCAGATTCTGGAAGTGATTGCGATCGCAAAGCTCTATTAGTTGCTTTGGAATCGGCTTTTGAAAAAAATTCTGTGAAAATCGCAAAAATTTTGGGTATCGAAATCGGGCAAAGTCTGCATAAAAGGGCTCTCCTGGCCAAATGGTTTAACTTTGGCAGGTCCCTGCTGTTCTGTTATGAAACTAGAATATCTTTTGCACATTCTGGAAGTGATTGCGATCGCAAAGCTCTATTAGCTGCTGTGGAATCGACTTTTGAAAATGAGAGGGCGTAAAATTCGACCAAAAAGTTTGGCGACGATATCGAGCACATGCCTTCATAAAAGGGCTCTCCTGGCCAAATGGTTTAACTTTGGCAGGTCCCTGCTGTTCTGTTATGAAAGTAGACTTCGTGGGGCAGATTCTGGAAGTGATTGCGATCGCAAAGCTCTATTAGTTGCTTTGGAATCGGCTTTTGAAAAAAATTCTGTGAAAATCGCAAAAATTTTGGGTATCGAAATCGGGCAAAGTCTGCATAAAAGGGCTCTCCTGGCCAAATGGTTTAACTTTGGCAGGTCCCTGCTGTTCTGTTATGAAACTAGAATATCTTTTGCACATTCTGGAAGTGATTGCGATCGCAAAGCTCTATTAGCTGCTGTGGAATCGACTTTTGAAAATGAGAGGGCGTAAAATTCGACCAAAAAGTTTGGCGACGATATCGAGCACATGCCTTCATAAAAGGGCTCTCCTGGCCAAATGGTTTAACTTTGGCAGGTCCCTGCTGTTCTGTTATGAAAGTAGACTTCGTGGGGCAGATTCTGGAAGTGATTGCGATCGCAAAGCTCTATTAGTTGCTTTGGAATCGGCTTTTGAAAAAAATTCTGTGAAAATCGCAAAAATTTTGGGTATCGAAATCGGGCAAAGTCTGCATAAAAGGGCTCTCCTGGCCAAATGGTTTAACTTTGGCAGGTCCCTGCTGTTCTGTTATGAAACTAGAATATCTTTTGCACATTCTGGAAGTGATTGCGATCGCAAAGCTCTATTAGCTGCTGTGGAATCGACTTTTGAAAATGAGAGGGCGTAAAATTCGACCAAAAAGTTTGGCGACGATATCGAGCACATGCCTTCATAAAAGGGCTCTCCTGGCCAAATGGTTTAACTTTGGCAGGTCCCTGCTGTTCTGTTATGAAAGTAGACTTCGTGGGGCAGATTCTGGAAGTGATTGCGATCGCAAAGCTCTATTAGTTGCTTTGGAATCGGCTTTTGAAAAAAATTCTGTGAAAATCGCAAAAATTTTGGGTATCGAAATCGGGCAAAGTCTGCATAAAAGGGCTCTCCTGGCCAAATGGTTTAACTTTGGCAGGTCCCTGCTGTTCTGTTATGAAACTAGAATATCTTTTGCACATTCTGGAAGTGATTGCGATCGCAAAGCTCTATTAGCTGCTGTGGAATCGACTTTTGAAAATGAGAGGGCGTAAAATTCGACCAAAAAGTTTGGCGACGATATCGAGCACATGCCTTCATAAAAGGGCTCTCCTGGCCAAATGGTTTAACTTTGGCAGGTCCCTGCTGTTCTGTTATGAAAGTAGACTTCGTGGGGCAGATTCTGGAAGTGATTGCGATCGCAAAGCTCTATTAGTTGCTTTGGAATCGGCTTTTGAAAAAAATTCTGTGAAAATCGCAAAAATTTTGGGTATCGAAATCGGGCAAAGTCTGCATAAAAGGGCTCTCCTGGCCAAATGGTTTAACTTTGGCAGGTCCCTGCTGTTCTGTTATGAAACTAGAATATCTTTTGCACATTCTGGAAGTGATTGCGATCGCAAAGCTCTATTAGCTGCTGTGGAATCGACTTTTGAAAATGAGAGGGCGTAAAATTCGACCAAAAAGTTTGGCGACGATATCGAGCACATGCCTTCATAAAAGGGCTCTCCTGGCCAAATGGTTTAACTTTGGCAGGTCCCTGCTGTTCTGTTATGAAAGTAGACTTCGTGGGGCAGATTCTGGAAGTGATTGCGATCGCAAAGCTCTATTAGTTGCTTTGGAATCGGCTTTTGAAAAAAATTCTGTGAAAATCGCAAAAATTTTGGGTATCGAAATCGGGCAAAGTCTGCATAAAAGGGCTCTCCTGGCCAAATGGTTTAACTTTGGCAGGTCCCTGCTGTTCTGTTATGAAACTAGAATATCTTTTGCACATTCTGGAAGTGATTGCGATCGCAAAGCTCTATTAGCTGCTGTGGAATCGACTTTTGAAAATGAGAGGGCGTAAAATTCGACCAAAAAGTTTGGCGACGATATCGAGCACATGCCTTCATAAAAGGGCTCTCCTGGCCAAATGGTTTAACTTTGGCAGGTCCCTGCTGTTCTGTTATGAAAGTAGACTTCGTGGGGCAGATTCTGGAAGTGATTGCGATCGCAAAGCTCTATTAGTTGCTTTGGAATCGGCTTTTGAAAAAAATTCTGTGAAAATCGCAAAAATTTTGGGTATCGAAATCGGGCAAAGTCTGCATAAAAGGGCTCTCCTGGCCAAATGGTTTAACTTTGGCAGGTCCCTGCTGTTCTGTTATGAAACTAGAATATCTTTTGCACATTCTGGAAGTGATTGCGATCGCAAAGCTCTATTAGCTGCTGTGGAATCGACTTTTGAAAATGAGAGGGCGTAAAATTCGACCAAAAAGTTTGGCGACGATATCGAGCACATGCCTTCATAAAAGGGCTCTCCTGGCCAAATGGTTTAACTTTGGCAGGTCCCTGCTGTTCTGTTATGAAAGTAGACTTCGTGGGGCAGATTCTGGAAGTGATTGCGATCGCAAAGCTCTATTAGTTGCTTTGGAATCGGCTTTTGAAAAAAATTCTGTGAAAATCGCAAAAATTTTGGGTATCGAAATCGGGCAAAGTCTGCATAAAAGGGCTCTCCTGGCCAAATGGTTTAACTTTGGCAGGTCCCTGCTGTTCTGTTATGAAACTAGAATATCTTTTGCACATTCTGGAAGTGATTGCGATCGCAAAGCTCTATTAGCTGCTGTGGAATCGACTTTTGAAAATGAGAGGGCGTAAAATTCGACCAAAAAGTTTGGCGACGATATCGAGCACATGCCTTCATAAAAGGGCTCTCCTGGCCAAATGGTTTAACTTTGGCAGGTCCCTGCTGTTCTGTTATGAAAGTAGACTTCGTGGGGCAGATTCTGGAAGTGATTGCGATCGCAAAGCTCTATTAGTTGCTTTGGAATCGGCTTTTGAAAAAAATTCTGTGAAAATCGCAAAAATTTTGGGTATCGAAATCGGGCAAAGTCTGCATAAAAGGGCTCTCCTGGCCAAATGGTTTAACTTTGGCAGGTCCCTGCTGTTCTGTTATGAAACTAGAATATCTTTTGCACATTCTGGAAGTGATTGCGATCGCAAAGCTCTATTAGCTGCTGTGGAATCGACTTTTGAAAATGAGAGGGCGTAAAATTCGACCAAAAAGTTTGGCGACGATATCGAGCACATGCCTTCATAAAAGGGCTCTCCTGGCCAAATGGTTTAACTTTGGCAGGTCCCTGCTGTTCTGTTATGAAAGTAGACTTCGTGGGGCAGATTCTGGAAGTGATTGCGATCGCAAAGCTCTATTAGTTGCTTTGGAATCGGCTTTTGAAAAAAATTCTGTGAAAATCGCAAAAATTTTGGGTATCGAAATCGGGCAAAGTCTGCATAAAAGGGCTCTCCTGGCCAAATGGTTTAACTTTGGCAGGTCCCTGCTGTTCTGTTATGAAACTAGAATATCTTTTGCACATTCTGGAAGTGATTGCGATCGCAAAGCTCTATTAGCTGCTGTGGAATCGACTTTTGAAAATGAGAGGGCGTAAAATTCGACCAAAAAGTTTGGCGACGATATCGAGCACATGCCTTCATAAAAGGGCTCTCCTGGCCAAATGGTTTAACTTTGGCAGGTCCCTGCTGTTCTGTTATGAAAGTAGACTTCGTGGGGCAGATTCTGGAAGTGATTGCGATCGCAAAGCTCTATTAGTTGCTTTGGAATCGGCTTTTGAAAAAAATTCTGTGAAAATCGCAAAAATTTTGGGTATCGAAATCGGGCAAAGTCTGCATAAAAGGGCTCTCCTGGCCAAATGGTTTAACTTTGGCAGGTCCCTGCTGTTCTGTTATGAAACTAGAATATCTTTTGCACATTCTGGAAGTGATTGCGATCGCAAAGCTCTATTAGCTGCTGTGGAATCGACTTTTGAAAATGAGAGGGCGTAAAATTCGACCAAAAAGTTTGGCGACGATATCGAGCACATGCCTTCATAAAAGGGCTCTCCTGGCCAAATGGTTTAACTTTGGCAGGTCCCTGCTGTTCTGTTATGAAAGTAGACTTCGTGGGGCAGATTCTGGAAGTGATTGCGATCGCAAAGCTCTATTAGTTGCTTTGGAATCGGCTTTTGAAAAAAATTCTGTGAAAATCGCAAAAATTTTGGGTATCGAAATCGGGCAAAGTCTGCATAAAAGGGCTCTCCTGGCCAAATGGTTTAACTTTGGCAGGTCCCTGCTGTTCTGTTATGAAACTAGAATATCTTTTGCACATTCTGGAAGTGATTGCGATCGCAAAGCTCTATTAGCTGCTGTGGAATCGACTTTTGAAAATGAGAGGGCGTAAAATTCGACCAAAAAGTTTGGCGACGATATCGAGCACATGCCTTCATAAAAGGGCTCTCCTGGCCAAATGGTTTAACTTTGGCAGGTCCCTGCTGTTCTGTTATGAAAGTAGACTTCGTGGGGCAGATTCTGGAAGTGATTGCGATCGCAAAGCTCTATTAGTTGCTTTGGAATCGGCTTTTGAAAAAAATTCTGTGAAAATCGCAAAAATTTTGGGTATCGAAATCGGGCAAAGTCTGCATAAAAGGGCTCTCCTGGCCAAATGGTTTAACTTTGGCAGGTCCCTGCTGTTCTGTTATGAAACTAGAATATCTTTTGCACATTCTGGAAGTGATTGCGATCGCAAAGCTCTATTAGCTGCTGTGGAATCGACTTTTGAAAATGAGAGGGCGTAAAATTCGACCAAAAAGTTTGGCGACGATATCGAGCACATGCCTTCATAAAAGGGCTCTCCTGGCCAAATGGTTTAACTTTGGCAGGTCCCTGCTGTTCTGTTATGAAAGTAGACTTCGTGGGGCAGATTCTGGAAGTGATTGCGATCGCAAAGCTCTATTAGTTGCTTTGGAATCGGCTTTTGAAAAAAATTCTGTGAAAATCGCAAAAATTTTGGGTATCGAAATCGGGCAAAGTCTGCATAAAAGGGCTCTCCTGGCCAAATGGTTTAACTTTGGCAGGTCCCTGCTGTTCTGTTATGAAACTAGAATATCTTTTGCACATTCTGGAAGTGATTGCGATCGCAAAGCTCTATTAGCTGCTGTGGAATCGACTTTTGAAAATGAGAGGGCGTAAAATTCGACCAAAAAGTTTGGCGACGATATCGAGCACATGCCTTCATAAAAGGGCTCTCCTGGCCAAATGGTTTAACTTTGGCAGGTCCCTGCTGTTCTGTTATGAAAGTAGACTTCGTGGGGCAGATTCTGGAAGTGATTGCGATCGCAAAGCTCTATTAGTTGCTTTGGAATCGGCTTTTGAAAAAAATTCTGTGAAAATCGCAAAAATTTTGGGTATCGAAATCGGGCAAAGTCTGCATAAAAGGGCTCTCCTGGCCAAATGGTTTAACTTTGGCAGGTCCCTGCTGTTCTGTTATGAAACTAGAATATCTTTTGCACATTCTGGAAGTGATTGCGATCGCAAAGCTCTATTAGCTGCTGTGGAATCGACTTTTGAAAATGAGAGGGCGTAAAATTCGACCAAAAAGTTTGGCGACGATATCGAGCACATGCCTTCATAAAAGGGCTCTCCTGGCCAAATGGTTTAACTTTGGCAGGTCCCTGCTGTTCTGTTATGAAAGTAGACTTCGTGGGGCAGATTCTGGAAGTGATTGCGATCGCAAAGCTCTATTAGTTGCTTTGGAATCGGCTTTTGAAAAAAATTCTGTGAAAATCGCAAAAATTTTGGGTATCGAAATCGGGCAAAGTCTGCATAAAAGGGCTCTCCTGGCCAAATGGTTTAACTTTGGCAGGTCCCTGCTGTTCTGTTATGAAACTAGAATATCTTTTGCACATTCTGGAAGTGATTGCGATCGCAAAGCTCTATTAGCTGCTGTGGAATCGACTTTTGAAAATGAGAGGGCGTAAAATTCGACCAAAAAGTTTGGCGACGATATCGAGCACATGCCTTCATAAAAGGGCTCTCCTGGCCAAATGGTTTAACTTTGGCAGGTCCCTGCTGTTCTGTTATGAAAGTAGACTTCGTGGGGCAGATTCTGGAAGTGATTGCGATCGCAAAGCTCTATTAGTTGCTTTGGAATCGGCTTTTGAAAAAAATTCTGTGAAAATCGCAAAAATTTTGGGTATCGAAATCGGGCAAAGTCTGCATAAAAGGGCTCTCCTGGCCAAATGGTTTAACTTTGGCAGGTCCCTGCTGTTCTGTTATGAAACTAGAATATCTTTTGCACATTCTGGAAGTGATTGCGATCGCAAAGCTCTATTAGCTGCTGTGGAATCGACTTTTGAAAATGAGAGGGCGTAAAATTCGACCAAAAAGTTTGGCGACGATATCGAGCACATGCCTTCATAAAAGGGCTCTCCTGGCCAAATGGTTTAACTTTGGCAGGTCCCTGCTGTTCTGTTATGAAAGTAGACTTCGTGGGGCAGATTCTGGAAGTGATTGCGATCGCAAAGCTCTATTAGTTGCTTTGGAATCGGCTTTTGAAAAAAATTCTGTGAAAATCGCAAAAATTTTGGGTATCGAAATCGGGCAAAGTCTGCATAAAAGGGCTCTCCTGGCCAAATGGTTTAACTTTGGCAGGTCCCTGCTGTTCTGTTATGAAACTAGAATATCTTTTGCACATTCTGGAAGTGATTGCGATCGCAAAGCTCTATTAGCTGCTGTGGAATCGACTTTTGAAAATGAGAGGGCGTAAAATTCGACCAAAAAGTTTGGCGACGATATCGAGCACATGCCTTCATAAAAGGGCTCTCCTGGCCAAATGGTTTAACTTTGGCAGGTCCCTGCTGTTCTGTTATGAAAGTAGACTTCGTGGGGCAGATTCTGGAAGTGATTGCGATCGCAAAGCTCTATTAGTTGCTTTGGAATCGGCTTTTGAAAAAAATTCTGTGAAAATCGCAAAAATTTTGGGTATCGAAATCGGGCAAAGTCTGCATAAAAGGGCTCTCCTGGCCAAATGGTTTAACTTTGGCAGGTCCCTGCTGTTCTGTTATGAAACTAGAATATCTTTTGCACATTCTGGAAGTGATTGCGATCGCAAAGCTCTATTAGCTGCTGTGGAATCGACTTTTGAAAATGAGAGGGCGTAAAATTCGACCAAAAAGTTTGGCGACGATATCGAGCACATGCCTTCATAAAAGGGCTCTCCTGGCCAAATGGTTTAACTTTGGCAGGTCCCTGCTGTTCTGTTATGAAAGTAGACTTCGTGGGGCAGATTCTGGAAGTGATTGCGATCGCAAAGCTCTATTAGTTGCTTTGGAATCGGCTTTTGAAAAAAATTCTGTGAAAATCGCAAAAATTTTGGGTATCGAAATCGGGCAAAGTCTGCATAAAAGGGCTCTCCTGGCCAAATGGTTTAACTTTGGCAGGTCCCTGCTGTTCTGTTATGAAACTAGAATATCTTTTGCACATTCTGGAAGTGATTGCGATCGCAAAGCTCTATTAGCTGCTGTGGAATCGACTTTTGAAAATGAGAGGGCGTAAAATTCGACCAAAAAGTTTGGCGACGATATCGAGCACATGCCTTCATAAAAGGGCTCTCCTGGCCAAATGGTTTAACTTTGGCAGGTCCCTGCTGTTCTGTTATGAAAGTAGACTTCGTGGGGCAGATTCTGGAAGTGATTGCGATCGCAAAGCTCTATTAGTTGCTTTGGAATCGGCTTTTGAAAAAAATTCTGTGAAAATCGCAAAAATTTTGGGTATCGAAATCGGGCAAAGTCTGCATAAAAGGGCTCTCCTGGCCAAATGGTTTAACTTTGGCAGGTCCCTGCTGTTCTG
>CAWVNO010000220.1:0-12000 GCA_963930645.1 Salticus scenicus
ATTATGTAATCCAAACAGATTTCTTAATGTATACCAAGCTAGCATACACCAAATTATATTACAACAATAGAATAACATAGCAAGCTTGAAATTATAACTACTGAAATATGATTTATTTAATAAAAATTATTTAAATTTGTAATTTCAATAACTGATAAAAAAAAAAAAAAAAAAAAAAAGAGAGATTTTATATTGAGAATTTATATTCAGGCTTTTTTTAAATTATTGTTTCTATAAATTCCTAAAATGACATGATAGCAAATACATACCCTCACTTGAACCTGTTGAATGAAAATTAAAAAAACTCACAACCTACTGAAGTCGACGTTAGCATTATTAGAGTCCAACTTTATGAATTTTTATCATAAAGTTTCTCATTTAAAAACTTTAATGCTTCTTCCATGTCTCTAGAAGCCCATTTCAATTCCAGGTCTGGTAGTACGTCATATATCTCCAAACATCTGTCTCCCAACCTTCCCGAAAAAATAGACTTTGAGCTGTCAACATCAAATAGAACATCTTACTATGACCACCAATCAATGAAAAGCTCAAAGCTGCGAGGCTGTCACACATAATAAACTAAAAATTTGCATTACTAGTATAACAAGAAATAAACTTCAAAGGACATAAGTTTTTATAAAATAAAAGTACTTGAAAATATTGTATTTGTTTATCGAAATTAAATTTAAAATTGCACAATCTCTTAATTCTTAAAAGCTGATTAATTTTTACATTTATGTAAATTTTATGGCTCAGATTACAATACCAGAGCGGCATACAGTTAGTGTTGAAGTTAAAGTTTTTTCTTCCATCATATAAATCAATATAAAAAATCTTATTTTTCAAAACGAAAGAAATATCTAATAAATCAGCTTCAAAATTGTTAATATTTTATTTAATTTAAAAGTATCTGGATACATTAAATAAAAAATATTATTAAAATTTGTATTAAAAATAATCAAGTCATCTATGCAACGATAAACGTGTAAAATAAATTACATGTATTATAAATTACAGGAAAATTGTATTCGAATAAGAATAAGAAAAGATTAGCCGCACTAGAAGAATAATTTCTCCCCATGCCAATACCATGTGACTGTTTAATAATCTCATTTTGAGAAAAGGTGTAATTATTATTCAAACAAAAATGACATAAACTAAGGAAAAAATCTCTAGGAATATTTAATTCATCTTCAATGTAAAACATGTCAAAAATCCTTTTAATGATTCCCTAAAGTTGTTTTATAGGAATATTACAAAATAAATTTTCAGAATCGAAAGTTTGAACAGACAGAGGCTTAAAAAGTAATTCTATTAATTAAATCAGTACTATTATCAATGGACCAAAAATAACTTGTATTTTTATATTTGAATTTTAAAAAATCATAAATTTTCTTCAAAAATTGCAACTGTACATTGAAATATTTTCCATAGTAGTACAATATATAAATAAAATTTAACTGGATTTTTATTAAATTTAGGTGACATAAATAAAAATGGAATATTGCTCTCA
This sequence comes from Salticus scenicus, assembly GCA_963930645.1. Taxonomy (NCBI): domain Eukaryota; kingdom Metazoa; phylum Arthropoda; class Arachnida; order Araneae; family Salticidae; genus Salticus; species Salticus scenicus. Next base: position 1,514 of record CAWVNO010000220.1, read on the forward strand.
TTAGAAATTTTAAAACTATAAGAAAAAGGAGATTTAATCTGTTTAAAAAGCAGTAAAACATTTTTTAAACAATTTTAGAGTTTAAATTATAATTCAGTATATATATATATATATATATATATATATATATATAAAAAAAATCATTATTCAGTTCCTCTAAAGTTCTTTCAAAATAAAATATTTTTACATATAATACGATAATTGTTTGCAACCTTGTCTACTGGAATAAAAACAAAATTATTTTTAATTAATTCTGATTATTCATTGTTCATTTTATTAAAATGGTGATAAATGTAATGTGTTTAGAAATTCAACGAAAAAATTATCAAAATAACATATTAAATTATATGCCCATTCATGAAAAGCCTCAATAGGAGTATTATACTTATTGTGAATCTTAAAAATAAATTTATTTATATATATTTTTTAAATGATTCCTCAGCACTTGATTTTTTAAGCTTCTTATTTAATCTAAATTTTATACCCAAATTCATCAAAAACCTTATATTTTCATTTTTTACTATATTAAGATCCCCAGTTATAAAATGTTTGTAATTATTATCAATATAACACTTTAAATAATCACTATTGTAAATACAATCTTTCAGCTTGGAAGACTCATCTGATAAAGCAAAATTTCACTTTTTTTTTTTTTTTTGGTACTGAATGTTTTATTATATTTGAAAACAGTAACAATATTCATAATTTTTAACAGAAAAGGAAAACTATTTTTACGAATATGGCTGTATTTAATTTCAAATTATCACATATTTTTTTGCAAAAAGGAAATTGAAAAATATTTATTTATTACTTTATTTTGATTAATTTTTAAAAACTTAAAATCTATTAAATCTGTAACTAAATCTTTTAAATCTGTAACTAACTTGATTACTGACAAAATTATACTTAAAAGGAAAATATATATATATATATATATATATTTTTTTTTTTTTTTTTTTTTTTTTTTTAATAGTTTATATATTTCGAAAGAAAAAATATTCTCAGAGTCTTTAATTGTTAATAAGTTAAAGAAAATAGTCTTTATTTTTATTTTTATTTATTTTTATTCATTCATTTATTTTTATTTATTTTATTTTATTTATTTATTTTGAAAATAGAATTTATTAAAAAATTTTGTTCTTTCCTTTCTAAGTATGATTTTATTATTAATCAATTTAATGATTTAGTTACAGATTTAATACATTTTAAGTTTTTAAAAATTAATCAAATTAAAGCAGTAAATGAATATTTTACAATTTCCTTTTTAGCAAAAACCATTTGATAATTTGAAATTAAATGCAGCCATTCATAAAATAGTTTTCTATTTCTATAAATATATATATATATATATATATATATATATATATATATACATATACATATTGTTACTGCTTTCAAATATAATAATAATAATAAATAATTATAGAAATTTTGCTTTATCAAACAATTCCTCCTTGCTGACTGATTGTATTTGCAATAGTGATGATGATTTCAAGTAACAAACATGTTATAACTGGGGATCATAATTTAATTAAAAACAAGATGACAATATTAGATATTTTATGAATTTGGTTACAAAATTTAGATTAAATAAGGAGCTTAAACAATGAAGCGTTAATAATTCCTTTTTAAAAGGTATAAATATATATATATTTAAAATTGGTTATATAATATAATACTTCTATTGAGGCTTTTCATGAATAGAAATATAATTTAAAATGTTATTTTAATAATTTTTTCGTTGAATTTCTAAACAATAATAATTACGTTTAACAGCAATTTAATCAAATGGACAACCAATAATTAGAATTAATTAAAAGTAATTTTGTTTTTGTTCCAGTAGACAAGGCTGCAATCAAATATGGTATTATATTTCAAAATTTTAATTTTGAAAGAACTGTGGAAGAACTGAATAATGATTTTTATTATACTAAATTAAATTTAAACTCTAATATTGTTAAAATTGTTTTACTGTTTACTCAAAACAAGTTCAAACTCTTTTTTCTTATAAATTTAAAATTTGTAATGAGAATAATATTCCATTTTTATTTATGACACCTAAATTTAATAAAAATCCAGTTAAAATCAGGTTTATATGTTGTACTACTAATAGTATTGGAAAATGTTTCAGTGTACAGTTACAAATATTTTTGAAGAATATTTATAAGTTTTTAAAATTCAAATATAAAAATACAAGTTATTTTTGGTCCATTGATAATAGGAACTCGTTTAATTAATAGAATTACTTTTACCCTGAAATTTAATACTATAAATACAGGTTACAGATTAAGAGGTAAGATATCGAGTACTGTTATGTAAACCTGTGTTAAACAATTCAAATTAGGCTTCCGAAGAGTTTTATATGACAATTAGTTCTTTTGTGAGGGGGACTACAGCCCTTCTTAACCAACGCCCTCTGTAGACAAGGCCACGGCGCTAATCTCTGACGTCATCAACATCAGGCTGTTGGTGATGAAATTAAATCTACTGTCTTTGCGTATTATTGCGGTGAAATCAACACAAAGAAACGAGATTTTTAGTTTTAATTAAAGACATCTTTTAAAACAGATTAAGGAAAAACGCGACATTTCTTAAAAATGAAATGTTACGTTTTTAACACTACCCTTACGATATATATGTGTATGTGTGTGACAAAATGTATAAACTTACTTTTATGTATATTATAAACAATTATTTCTTTTAAGATTAAAAAGAAATTTAAGATTAAATAAATAGCTTTAATATTATTATAATATTTCTTTAAATAAAAGAAATAAGTTGCATACAACTTATATCGTTATTGAAAAACAATTTCTTTCAATAAAACTTTAATTTTCTTTTCGAATTTCGAGCTTTCTTCTTTTCTTTATCGTTAAATAGGTAATAATTAATTATCTAAATCAGTCTGTGCTGTTGAAAATGTCAGCTACTGTTGCACATAAACTTCAAAATAATTTAATTATCTGGTCATTTTTATAAATAATAACATTATAACAAAAAACCATAATTATTCATTTTAAATGAGTGTAGTATAAAGAAATCCTCCACCCCCCTTTTACTAAATGATTAATACTAAGTAAAAAATTTAAGCAATCACGTGTATTATCCTTTGTACTGTAAAAGGAACTGTAATTGAATATAATTACTTTTGCTAGTACTTGAGAGATTTATTTATTTACTTTATTACTATTAATATTATGTTTGTAGCGGTTTAGAAAATATATTTTATGCATTAAAATACAAAAATATTCACAAGAAATTCAACCAGCTTTTTATTTTTATACAGTTAAAAATAAAACCTAGAATATTTTTAAATTTAGTTTTAATTATACTATACTACAAAACATCATTTCACATTAACGTTTTAATTCTGCTAAAAATTGAAACATGTATTAATTTATGGGTTTGAATTCTGTTAAAATTAAAACAGCTGTTACCTTATTTTTTTAATTTAGTTATTACTTTGAGAAACTTTGAATTTTAAACTGTGGCTGAATTAAAAAAAAAAAAAAAAATAATAATAATAAAGTTGAACATAATTTGCCATTAAAGTGTAAAACTACAATTCTGATAATATAAAATAAAACTTACCTTTAGGAGTTACCTAAAACTGGATTCAAGAAAAAAATATGTATTTATATATATATAGAAATGTAAAAATTGTAAAAATTAATCGGTCAGCAAAGCATTTTAAAAATCTGTTTATTAAAATAAGAGATGGAAAAACTGAAATATAAATTGAAAGAATATTTTAATTAATTATTAGGGACTTAAAATATTTATTTTAGAACTGATGAAGTTGAATACGTTCTACAGTTTTTTTTTTTTTTTTTTTTTTAAACAACATAAGTACAAACATTAAAATGCCCAGGACGATTTTTTTTTTTTTTTTAATTTGGTCATTTTTAAACCGCCAGTACACGGGTGGGAAAAATATACAATTTTCTTTCAATATTAGAATGATTTCAATATAACACCCTCAAAATAAAATCACACAATAAAAATACGAAATATAAAATTTTATGTTTATTATAATTTTTTTCCCCACAGAATATATAAAATTTTTCTCTTACGTTGCATTCTAGTAAATAAAATGGGTCTCATAGACACAACCCGTCTACTTGCGGGTTAATAAAACATGATTTTGACTGCCTCCAGATACATAATTTTATTTAGATACTCTGTCTGTCATAAAATATATCAAAATTAGAGCTTTCAAATATATTTACATTTTTAAATTCAACTGTTAATAATGCAGATAAAAAATTATTAGAATATTTATACCTTTTGATATTTATACCTTTTGATGGATACTATTATAACTTTACATTTGTCAATTTTTAATGTCATATAACAGTCTTAAATAATAATAATAATAATAATAATAATAATAATAATAATAAATAAAAAATCTTATAATGTTCCAATCTTCCAATCCCTTTTAGGTAATATTTACACTTCACTTTTTGTAGTTTACTAGTAAATTTCATACAAAAAAGTTAAATTTAACCCTTAAATGCCTAATTATTTTTTAAATCAATATAAAAATGTTTTATTATTACCTCCATTAAATAGATCGCGTCCAAAATACTTTAAAAAAACATACTTTATTTTAACTATGGTTTACAGCTAAAAAGCAATTTGTTGTCAATCGGCAAACTTGAGGCATTAGAGCTTCAATATTACTCTAATAATACATTAGAAGACAACATTGGGTGTATTGCCGAAAGGCAACATATGGTATTTAAGGGTTAAATTTCATATTAGTTTTTTTTTAACTCACTGTGTTTTTCTATATTTGAATCCTTTTTTACAAAACTCATTTTTCACTTCCCTATCATCACAATGTAGGTACCGTACATTTTGTTATTTGAAAACATTTTCAAACTTTTTACCCGTGTTTAGATGCGATTCGAGAAAATAAGCAATCTGAAAATGCAAAAGCAGAATATAGGGAAAAGTACATCGTGAGTCACAGAACAATTCTCATTATTTAGAAACGAGAGAGAGACAAAAAGAGAGCACCTGTAACTCATACGGCTCCAAAATTGATAAAAATTCTCTCAAAGATAGAATACAAATGATGAATATCTAGGGAAATTTTAGAACAATCGATAAGTATTGAGCAAATCTTTCTCAAAATCTTTTTCAAAATATTGTATATTATCCTCAAGAATGTGAAATTTTTTAGTCAACACATATATAAGTAAATAATCATTTTCTTCTAAAATTAATTTAAAAATTTTAAATAAATACCGCAAATTTCGTTGATTTTCGGTGAAATGATTATTTTATTCAGCAATCATCAGTGAAAATATAATTATGCAGCAAAATAGAAAAAGATAAATGAATCGAATCAGGGACTGGGTAGCCGGGTGGGTAGGGCATTTTAGACTCTAACTAAATCTCTATTATCAAAGTTCATTACCTGATGTACTATTAATATCAGGAATGTATTAGAATAAATATACAAGGTTAGCAACAAACGTTTTGAGTACATGTATATGGATGGATAAATTAGTATCAAGGCTATGCTTCTTTTATAAACACAATTTGAGTTTAGAAACCGAAAGCATGAAATAGTCAGCATGTAAGCCAGAGTGATAACACGCAGCAAGTATATAAATCAAATTTAAGAAAACTTAACATCATATGGTATTGCAATTTAGTTTATAATATTATTCAGACTTACTTATCAGCACAATGTTTTATTTAATCTATTAATAAATACCATACATATTTGTAATGGTTGAGAAAATATATTTTATGCAATAAACTTACCCCAGTATATTGAGAAAAATCGTTTCTAGGTATGGCCTATAACCATTTTTTGATTTGCTGTGCATCTTTGGGGAAGGAAAAACAGGTGTATTTCTTTTCTTGCTTGTCATAATTGTTGCTACAACCGGGAATGCAACACTTGTAAACCGTTTTTCGAAGAAAGATCAGTAATGTGCTAGTATAATAGCTCTATCTTATAACTATAATTAGACAATAAATACTTTTAAGAAGAATCAAATAACATATCGTACACATCTTTCTAAAGCATTTTTAAACTACTAGTGGGGCTTGGCGGGAAACGGGAAGGCAGGTGATTTGCAGGTGACCCTTTCTTCAGCCTGATCTTGCTGACGTCCAGCTGCCGCGGCCTCTCTAGAGAATGCGTTGATTGGCTGCGTGATTCACGTGACACAGAGAGTTAATTTTTTACATCACCTGCTGATTGAATTTTATTTCAGATCATCTGTGCTTGAAAAATAACAGCAGAAAGTGCAGGAAAAATTACAACATTTTTTTACAGTGTGCAACAGTGATTTATAATATTCATATAAATTTTCAGCTCAATTGAATAAGGCGTTTAGATGCTATCGCACTTTTAACTAGTATGTTGTGGCCACCACATGACTTTCTTCTATATTTTCCTATACAAATTCACTCAGTAAAAATAATTTATTAAAATTATTATTTAAAAAAATTATCTTCCATGTTAATGCAGATGATTTCCATATTAGAGAAGTAGTATAATACTAAATATCCAAAAAAAGTCAATTTTATTGTCAATATTACATTAAAAAAAAAATCGATAACTTCATTTTAAATTATCGCAGATCTATGGTTCAACCATTCGTTTTAAAGGTACTGGCGAGCTCTTTTGAAAGATACCCATCATGAAAATTTACTCCCCTCGAGGAGGGAATTCCCCGCCAGGGGGGGTGGGAGGCGAGGCTCCTACACATACAAAATTTTTTTCCCAGTTGACTATCTCTATTATAAATAATTCTGGTAAATTTCATAATGATTATTAAAAAATAATTTTCTTTATGCACATTTATACAAAATTTTGTACTATACCACCATGTTAAAAATTTAGAAAAGCGGGATGGCAAAAATTGATAGGCACTAATTTATGTCAAGGTGCAACTATACCAATTTGTATGAAATTCTGTGAAGTAGTTCCTGAGATACAGTTGCCTCAAAAGTTTGTCACATCCACGCAGAGACTGACAGACAAACAGACAGACATTTTCTAAAAATGGTCAAATCATGTTCTATAGCTCTCAAAACGTGTAAATCCATCAAAAACCCGAGGTCGAAAATTTTTATGAATCCAATACTTTCTTCTATTGAATATAGAAGAAAGTGAAAATTTGGTCCCACAGGCCATAATGATAAAGAATTTTTCTTTGTGTCCCTGTAAAAAAACTGTAAGTGCTAAATTCACCAAAATCTATACAGTTCGTGCAACTGTGACCTATAACATGTGTACAAATTTTTTGTTCAGATTAAATAAGCGTTTAGACTCTATCGCACTTTTAAAAATTTGGCCCTATAGGCCATAATGATAAAGAATTTTTTTTTTTTGTGCCCCTGTAAAAAAACTGTAAGTGCCAGATTCTCCAAACTCTATACAGATTGAGTAACTGTGAACTATGTGTATAAATTTTTTGCTCAATTGAGGAAGGCGTTTAGATGCTATCGCACTTTTCAGATTTTGGTCCCATAGACCATAATGATAAAGAATTTTTTTTTGTATCCCTGTAAAAAAACTATAAGTGCTAGATTCACCAAAATCTATAGGTTTCGTACTATTGTGACTTACAAAATACGCATCAACTTTCAGCTTATTCGAACGAAGCGTTTAGATGCTAGCGTGTTCACTCACAGACATACACACATACACACACACATACATACATCATCGTAAAAATAGTGAAAACTGACTCAGGGGACCTCGAAACGTATAGAAACATGAAAATCTCGAATTCGGATTTTTGACATGATTACAATACTTTCCTCACTATAGTGTTCGGAAAGTAAAAATCTTATGAGCTTATATATATTTTTTATCGCTAAAAATAAAATTAAATTTGCACAGATGTTAAGTATGCTTTTCAGGATGGAGGACTATTAGTTTCAATCTGGAAAAAAAACGTCCTCGCCAGTTTTTGTAGACTAGTTTTGTGTAACACCAAAAAAGGGGAAAATAAATTAGAAATATCAGTCCTATCATTACAAATTTGGTACCAAATGAAAGGGGCAATTTTTGGGGATCTAGGGGTGCAAAAAGCTTTTGGACACAACAAATAGATTTTTAAAATTAACTAAAGCATGAAATTTAGGGGGCAACATTTCCTTTTAACTCATTTCAGTAATTTTAAAAAGTACGTGACGCATTTTTATGGTCAAAAAATGAGATTAAAAAAAGATTTAAAATTAAATCACAGAAAACTTATATGGTTTATTACTTTCAAATAATTGTTAGGTAACAACGAGAAAAAGTTTTTTTTTTTTTCTTTTTTTCCCAATAAATTATTCTATTATATAAATAAATCAATTACATTCTTATACTTCTGTCATGTGATATTTTTAAAGCAATCTTCATTAGAAACGGAAAAAATGTATAAAATATTTATCAATATGTTCATATTTTTCATTACACATCATATTACAGGTATGGGGATCTAAAGCTGCCTTCAAACTCTGGCAACTTAGAAAGCTGCAAATGAGGCTCTATTGATATTTTTTTTTTGATGTGGTTTAGGAGAGTCAACGCTCGCTGGAATCGAAGCTCACAAACCTCCTAGTGCGATAATTGCATCTGGACTAGGGTCTCTTTTGTAAAAGAGCAACAAAAAGTTATGTCCTTCATTGTAAATGCGTGCAAAATTTTCAAGGGTTACTTTCGGACAATGGATAATTTATGATTTTTGAAGCTCTGTATCGTTTCTAGAGTTTGAAGGCAGCTTTAGGCAGTCATAGAAACTTTCGTCCTTGGCTTTTTTACATTTCTACATTCATTTTTACATTCTTACATTTCTGAGGTGTGATAAATCTGAAAATCATGAAACTGATATGGTTTATATTTTTGTGTGTAGGTAACATTCACCACAATTTTTCCTTAAAAGGAGGTGATAGTGTTAAAAATTTAATTAAAATTGGTAACGTTGTGATATTTATGCAACCCTTTTAATCCTCTGGCCCCCATAGCGCTCTCCCCCCCCCCCCTCCCCAAGATATGCATAACAATCAGCGTAAATTTTCCTAAACATTAAGTGATACTTATTATAACTTTTATTAAAGTGCAAAGCATAATGATATAAAACATCATTTGTATCTTTCTGTCTCCAGCACCCCCCCCCTACACACACACACCCAAACCTAAACCAGACATATGAAACACTCACTGTAATTTTTCGTTAATATTAAATGACATTCGCACAAAGTGTCAATAAAAGAAAAAGAAAAAAAAAATCGATAATAAATGTTGTTTAAACAGATTTTGTTTTTATCCTTCTCCCCCCACCCATTCACACACTGCCCCTTTTTTTAACTACATGTAACTTTTATTATAATTTTAATAAAAAGCAAGTGATAATCATACAAAGTTTCATATAAATGGATATAAAAACAGTCACTTTTTTTACTCTGCCCCCTCTTAGCAACTCCTCTCCCCGCAGGTCTGTGTAACACTCATTGTAATTTTTCTTAAACAGTAAGTGGTACAAACAGAAAGATTTATTTAAATCGTTACTAAGGTAGTTTACAAAAACAAAAAAAACAAAAAAAACAAAAAAAAAAATCCATCTGCAACTCCTCCCCCCCCCCCACCACCCAGGTACATAATACACTCATTGTGATTTTTAAAAAGTAAGTGATAGTTATAGAATATATCATTAATAGCGGCAAAATAGTGACATAAAAAATCATTTTATTTTCCTCTGCCCCCCTCTTTAATCCCCCACCCCAAATTATGTCTGACATTTACTGTAATTTTTTACATAAATTGTACGTGATTATACAAAGTTCTTTTTTAAACCGATAATAGGGTAGTTTAAAAAAGAATATATTTTATTTCCATCACCCAACTGTTGGTGTTGTAATTCCGTTTTTTCCAAATTTTTAATTTTGCACTATACAAAAAAAAAAAAAAATATCTTATAAATGTGTAGATTGGAAATTATTACCTTTTTTCTATAAAAAGAAGGTACTGGATTCGAGAAATTTTTTACCTCAAGTTTTCGATGGGTTTACAGATTTTGAGATGTCCTGAACATGATTTCACCATTTTAAAAAAAATGACTGTATTTGAAAAAATGTTGTGGCAACTCTAGCTCAAGAACTAATCCACAGAATTTTTTACAAATTCATACATATTTGCACCTTGATATAAATAAGTGGCTATCAACTTTTGTAAAAATCACCCAATAGGTGGCATTGTTATCCCATTTTCTCATACTTTTTTAATGTGAGAGTAAAGGACAAAATTTTGTATAAATGTGGGCATTAAAATTATTACTTTCTTCTACATATATAAGAAGAAAGTAGCGGATTCATAAAAATTTTCGACCTCTGGTTTTAAATAGAAGTACATGTTCTGAGATATCCTGAACACGATTTCACTTTTTTTTTTTTTTTTTTGAAAATTATCTTTTCCTCTGTATACATATAATTTTATACATGCTCTATCTTGCGTAACAATGGACGAA